>JARQOC010000008.1:97990665-98007954 GCA_033576535.1 Allobates femoralis | reverse complement strand
GTCTTTAAAATTAGTAAAAGATTTCATTAGTTTCCAATCTAGAATATCTGGCATAACCAAAATCCCCTTTTCTTTCCATAGTGAGAGATCTATCCCGGACTATGTCGATTGGGATCCATGATGGCGCTATCTCTTTAAATGACTGTTTTGACATTCGCACTAATTCTATCCAAGCATTGATGGTTGCTTTAAGAGTGGATTGAATAGGAAGGCGCATTTTACTACTGGTCAGATAAGGTATTAAGAACTTATCAGGAGAACCTTCCGGCATACAGTATATTGTTCTTCTATATACACCCATGATGGTTTATCTCCCTTTTCCCATCATCTTTGTGAATTCTTTTTCAACGATGCATAATTAATATTTGGAAGACCTAGTCCCCCTTTCAATTAATGTTTTCTACAATTAGCCTTGCCACCCTAGGTTTTCTCTTGTTCCAAATGAAATTGGATAATTGATTTGAATCTTCTGCAGGTATTTTTGTGATGCTTATTGGAATGGATCCTCGAGCAGGGGGAGAAGCCAAGACACTTCCTCAGCCCCTCCCTGAAGCAAAGCGTCACTGTGACACTTCAAGAGAGGGGTTGTCAATATTGCATCCACAAGGGTCTCCAGCCTCCCCCCAGTCTCTTCTTATCCTCTCCCCGGAGTGTGCGGTCTCTGCTTCCTCCATGGAATTTTTAAAGTAAAATCACTTAGATTATAGGGATAAATTAGATAGGTTATTAGAAAAAAATTGGTGGTCTCAGACTAACCCTTGAAAGTGAACAGGGATACATTACAAAGAGATCAAAATCTGAAGATACTTTTTACTTTACTTTTCCATCCGTGTTTCATCTGTTTTAACTGATCCATTACTAAGAATTAATGGCTAGAAAACATTTCAGACAGCCCTGTATAGGTTTTTATAAAAGAATGAATAAAAAAATGATGCACCAATAATGTAAAACAGATGCAACATGGAAGACACATAGGAGAATAATGTCCGTTTCTGATAGATGTGTGAATGTGACCTTATTATCTATCTAAGCATAAGTGGTACAATAATGGAGCATTGCTCAGCAAGACCGCAGCAGAGCAGCCCTAGACAGCTGTCAGACCGCAAGGAAACCACAGGAAATTGGATCTTCCCAATAGCTTGCAGCTGTGATATCATGTTGCTGCCATTTATAAAGCATCTTATACACCACATAATACAAATCAGTGCTCATTAATACATAGGATGCACATGTAAATGTACAATAGATTCTGGTACAATTTAGTCACTGCTATGTACAGCCGCCATATAGGAATTGGTTTTCCAATAACTATGGTTTTGTATTCTACAGGCTTGCAGGGGTTAAAATAACAAACCCAGCTATACTCATCCCGCCCTGCTCCAGGGCTGCCCCTCTGTGGCTGCTCTTAGGCTGCCTTCACATTTGCATATGTGAACGCAGCTTATGCTGCGTTCCCATACGCATTCAAACGCATGCGCACTGCGTTCCTATGTTTAACATAGGAACGCATAGTGCCTGCGTTTGGCAGCGTTTGCTGCGTTCGGGTGCGGATGCGGACCATATCTGCTCCTTCCGGTGTCCCGCGTCCGCACCCGGGACGCTGCATGTCGCGTCCCTGGTGCGGACAAGAGTGTGTGAGCTGTACGCAGGCATCCGCCTGCGCACAGATCACATATAGGAGTGAATGGGTGCGCACGGCGATCTGCAAGCATCTGCAGACCGCCGTGCGCACCATTATAAACATAGGGGCCGCGGTCTGCATGCAGATGCTTGCAGATGCATCTGCAAAACGCTGCAGATGCATCTGCAAGTCTGAAGGCAGCCTAAGTCTCTGTTGACGGTAAAGTCAAGATTAAAACATATTGGATTGCTGCAGCCAATCAGTGAGTGACTCCTAACTTCTTATCACTTCCGGAACATGGTGATTCTCTGCAGCACTATGGTCGTCACATTACTGATGAAGCCTATCAAGAAAGATTATGTCAAATTCTAAATACAATATTGTTAAAATTAGGTATTATTTTAGTGTTTTCCCTACAAACTTTTCTTATTAAGTTTGAGAATAATCTGAATATGCTGCAAAGGAAAATGATATCAGGTCGTAATAATGTGTACTCTGCTCGGGACCCCGTCTATAATCCACAGCAGGTGACCCCCCCCCAGATGGTCATGTGACTTTCTATAAATCTGATGCTCAACCATAAAAAAGTCAGATCAAGAATAGTTTTTGAAGGGTGTCCAAATCTAATTTGCATATTTCATCCAGAGGGACCCAGGCTGAGTCCAATTTAGTATACAATGTAATCTATATAGGGTTTACTTACGGTAATTTTATCATATATGTCATCTTCATTAGAAATAGAGCGAGAGCCCCTTTAATTCTATATGAAAAGACATGATGTTCCTGGTCATTACACTGTGCTGTCCGTCCATAAAAATGGTATCAGCACAGACATAAGCTGCCACTCTAATTGTCCGCTGTAGCCTTTGTGTCAGCGCATGTATTAGAAGACAGCCGGCGGTCCCCCCTGGGAGGTAAGGTACATGCGTATGTCCTTCTAAGACATCTGTCAAGGGCTGACAAAGTGTCAAACCCTCAATGTGTCCACTGACCCCAGTAATATATGCAGTGATAGGAGTCCTGTGTGCAGGTGCTGCTATCAACACCGTGTTTGGGCAGATTCCATAATGTCTGGAGGAAGAAACAGGCAATATTGTTAGAGGTTAAAGGTACTGGTGACGGGGGACAAGACAGATTAAAACATTGTCCAGGAGACAGTCATGAGCCTGATCAAGGCAAGAATGACAAAACCTAGCAGTGTAATATGTTTTCCCATGATCGCCAGGTGTCAGGTGCACATTAAACTGTTTTCTTGCAGCTGAGTGCTTTTCCAGGAGTAATATTAGCTGGGAGTTTTAATAATGCAATTACACTATGTTGGGGTAATTAGATAAAAAAAGGAATGAGGATAAAAAAATAAAAAAGGGGAGATCAGATATGACAGATATTTCTGCACTTCTGCAACTTAGAGGTTTTTAATCAATAGATTTTAGATTATTAATCATTTTCATGATTGGATGTGTTTAAAATGTTCCTGTGCTGAGATAATCTTATATATGTGTCCTTGCTATGTACTTTGTAATGAATGTGTCTGACTGTACAGGGACATGGCCTGATTACACACCACATCTCCTGTGCTGAGATAATCTTATATTTGTGCCCCTGCTATGTGCTGTGTAATGGATGTGTCTGACCGCACAGGGACATGGTCTGATCATACCACATCTCCTGGGCTGAGATAATCTTATATATGTGTTCCTGCTATGTACTGTGTAATGGATGTGTCTGACCGTACAGGGACATGGTCAGATCATACCACATCTCCTGGGCTGAGATAATCTTATATATGTGTCCCTGCTATGTACTGTGTAATGGATGTGTCTGATCATACAGTGACATGGTCTGATTATACCACATCCCCTGTGCTGAGATAATCTTATATATGTGTTCCTGCTATGTACTGTGTAATGGATGTGTTTGACTGTACAGGGACATGGCCTGATCACACACCACATCTCCTGGGCCGTGGAGGAAAGAAAAGAGTATACAGACATTACACTCAGGGATTACAAATTATATTTTCTGTGAGGTAAACCCTGTTTTTAAACAGGCAGAGAAAGGTTTTAACTCACAGAAAGCAGCACTGTGATCCTGTGCTGTAATGTCTGTATACTGTTTTCCTTCCTCCCCAGCCAAGGAGATGTGGTATGATCAGACCACATCCCTGTACGGTCAGACACAGCCATTACACAGTACATAGCAGGGACACAAATATATAAGATTATCTCAGCACAGGAGATGTGGTATGATCAGACCATGTCCCTGTACGGTCAGACACAGCCATTACACTGTACATAGCAGGGACACATATATAAGACTAGCTGTACTACCCGGCTATGTCTGGGTTAATAAATAACTGATGTTAGCTATAACAAAATAAAATTTGAATATGTCATATTAATGACATTGGCTGTTTTTAAGCAGATGTTTATTTTTGGAAATTAAAGATAGCACACGTATGAGGCGAGTTGTGTGAGGCGACTTGTGCACATCTGTGTCTGTCTGTGCAGGGTGTGTGTGCCCCTGTGGGGTGAGTGCATGTGTCCCTATAGGGTGTGTATGTGTGTGTCCCTGTGGGGGGTTCTGTGTGGTGTGTGTGTGTCTCTGTTGTGTGTGTTTCTTTGTGGTGTGTATGTGTCCCTGTGGGGGGGTCTGTGTGGTGTGTGTGTGTCTCTGTGTCGTGTGTGTCTCTTTGTGGCGTGTGTGTGTCCCTGTGGGGTGAGTGCATGTGTCCCTATAGGGTGTGTATGTGTGTGTGTCCCTGTGGGGGGTTCTGTGTGGTGTGTGTGTGTCTCTGTGTTGTGTGTGTTTCTTTGTGGTGTGTATGTGTATGTGTCCCTGTGGGGGGTCTGTGTGGTGTGTGTCTCTGTGTCATGTGTGTCTCTTTGTGGTGTGTGTGTGTCCCTGTGGGGTGAGTGCATGTGTCCCTATAGGGTGTGTATGTGTGTGTGTCCCTGTGGGGAGTTCTGTGTGGTGTGTGTGTCTCTCTGTGTTGTGTGTGTTTCTTTGTGGTGTGTATGTGTATGTGTCCCTGAGGGGGGGTCTGTGTGGTGTGTGTGTCTCTGTGTCGTGTGTGTCTCTTTGTGGTGTGCGTGTGTCCCTGTGGGGTGAGTGCATGTGTCACTATAGGGTGTGTTTGTATCCCAGTGGGCGTGTGGGGGGGTGTCTCTGTGTTGTGTGTGTCTCTTTGTGGTGTGTGTGTGTCCCTGTGGGGTGAGTGCATGTGTCGCTATAGGGTGCGCGTGTTTGTCCCCGTGGGGTGTGTGTGTCTCTGTGTTGTGTGTGTCTCTTTGTGGTGTGTGTGTGTGTTTGGGTGCATGGTGAGTATCCAATGTTGGGGCTGCACCTTAGTGGCTATACACTTGCTGTTACTCTTTGTGTGCGTGTGATGTGTGCATACATGTCCCACGTGCGTGGTGAATATCCCATGTTGGGGCCCCACCTTAGTGACTATATGCTGGTATATGCTGTTAGTCTTTGGCGCTGTCATTAAGCGCCTCTCATTCACAACTGTCAACTGGTAACTGTCACTTTTTCCCCATTATGTAGATAGGGGCAAAATTGTTTGGTAAACTGGAACGCGCAGGGTTAAAATTTCGCCTCACAACATAGCCTATGACGCTCTCGGGGTCCAGACGTGTGACTGTGCAAAATTTTGAGGCTGTAGCTGCGACAGTGTAGATTCCAATCCCGGACACACACACACACACACATTCAGCTTTATATATAAGATTATCTCAGCCCAGGAGATGTGGTATGATCAGACCATGTCCCTGTACGGTCAGACACATCCATTAGACAGTACATAGCAGGGACACAAATATATAAGATTATCTCAGCACAGGAGATGTGGTATGATTAGACCATGTTCCTGTACGGTCAGACACTACACATTACATAGCAGGGACACAAATATATAAGATTATCTCAGCATAGGAAATGTGGTATGAGCAGACGATGTCCCTGTACGGTCAGACACATCCATTACACAGTACATAGCAAGGACACATATATAAGATTATCTCAGCCCAGGAGATGTGGTATGATCAGACCATGTAACTGTACAGTCAGACACAGCCATTACATAGTACATAGCAGGGGCATATATATAAGATTATCTCAGCCCAGGGGATGTGGTATGATCAGACCATGTCCCTGTATGGTCTGACACATCCATTACATAGTACATAGCAGGGACACATATATAAGATTATCTCAGCACAGGAGATGTGGTATGATTAGACCATGTTCCTGTATGGTCAGACACATCCATTAGACAGTACATAGCAGGGACACAAATATATAAGATTATCTCAGCCCAGGAGATGTGGTATGATCAGACCATGTCCCTGTACGGTCAGACACATCCATTACACAGTACATAGCAGGGGCACAATTAAAGTTCCTTGAAAAACTATTCATACCCTCTGACCTTTTCCTCATTTTTTCACATTACACCAGCAAACATAAATGTATTTTATTGGCATTTTATGTGATATATCAGGACAAAGTAACAAGCATTTGTGAAGTGTAAAGGAAATGATACATAGTGTTTTAAGATATTTTAAAAATAGAAATCTGAAATTTGTGATGTGCATTTGTATTCGGACCCCCTGGAGTCAATACTTTGAGCACCTTTTGTGGCAATTACTGATGCAAGTCTTTTGAGGGATGTCTCTACCAGCTTTACACATCTAATATAAAAGGAGAAAGAAAAAAACGGCTTCACGATCGCACTGTCCTCAAAGATAATAAATCCACGTACCCATGGACTCCGACCAACTCTACTGTAAACTCTACGCGTTTCGTGTACACACTGTACACTTCCTCAGGAGTTGAAGTTACCACTGTAAACTCTACGCGTTTCATGTACACACTGTACACTTACTCAGGAGTTAAAGTTACCACTGTAAACTTTACGCGTTTCATGTACACACTGTACACTTACTCCGGAGTTGAAGTTACCACTGTAAACTCTACGCGTTTCGTGTGCACACTGTACACTTCCTCAGGAGTTGAAGTTACCACTGTAAACTCTACGAGTTGCATGTACACACTGTACACTTACTCAGGAGTTGACGTTACCACTGTAAACTCTACGCGTTGCATGTACACACTGTACACTTACTCAGGAGTTGAAGTTACCTCTGTAAACTCTACGCGTTTCATGTACACACTGTACACTTACTCCGGAGTTGAAGCTACCACTGTAAACTCTACGCGTTTCGTGTGCACACTGTACACTTCCTCAGGAGTTGAAGTTACCACTGTAAACTCTACGAGTTGCATGTACACACTGTACACTTACTCAGGAGTTGACGTTACCACTGTAAACTCTACGCGTTGCATGTACACACTGTACACTTACTCAGGAGTTGAAGTTACCACTGTAAACTCTACGCGTTTCATGTACACACTGTACAGTTACTCAGGAGTTGAAGTTACCACTGTAAACGCTACGCGTTTCATGTACACACTGTACACTTCCTCAAGAGTTGAAGTTACCTCACTCCTGAGTAAGTGTACAGTGTGTACATGAAACACGTAGAGTTTACAGTGGTAACTTCAACTCCTGAGGAAGTGTACAGTGTGTACATGAAACACGTAGAGTTTACAGTGGTAACTTCAACTCCTGAGGAAGTGTACAGTGTGAACACGAAACGTGTAGAGTTTACAGTGGAATAAAGAGTTGGTCGGAGTCCATGGGTACGTGGATTTATTATCTTTGAGGACAGCGCGATCGTGAAGCTGGTTTTTTCTTTCTCCTTTTATATCTGATCTGCTATACTGGTGGATTGCTGCAGTTCTCTGGATGCTGTGGAGTTTACTCGGAGGTGCATATGGTTGTTGTGTCATACACAACTAAACCAGGTGAGTGGATCCATATAGAAAATTGACTATATACAATTGAGGTAAGACCCTATAGTGCGCTTTCTTCCCCTCTATTATAGCTTTACACATCTTGAAGCTAAAGTTTTTGCCCATTCTTCTGTGTAAAACAAATCTCAGTGAGATTGGATGCAGATAATCTTCAAACCTTGCCTCAGATTCTCAATGGTATTTAGGTCTGGACTGTAAATGGGCTATTCACACACATGAATATGCTCTGATCTAAACCATCCATTGTAGTTCTGGCAGTATGTTTAGGGTCATTGTCCTGCTGGAAGGTGACCTACACCTCCCCTATCTCAAGTGTTTTGCAGCCTCTAACAGGTTTTCCTCGAAGATTGACCTGTACTTAGCGCCATCAATTTTCCCATCACCTCTGACCAGCTTTCCTGTCCCTACTTAAGAGTAACCCTCCCCACAGAATGATGCTGCCACCACCATGTGTGACGGTGGGGATGGTGTTTTCAGGGCGATGTACCGTGTTAGTTTTCCACCAGACAAAATGTTTTGCATTTAGCCACAAAAAGTTGTACTTTAATCTCATCTGAACAGAGCACCTTCTTCAACGTGCTCGCTGTGCCCCTTACATGGCATATAGAGGAAATTGTTCTAGTCATATGACATCAGAGTACGTGATAAATATTTTAAATTATTAAAAAAAATGTATAATTTCCTATACACTTCACAAATACTTGCCACTTGGTATACCACATAAAATCACAATAAACTATGTTTAAGTTTGTGGGTGTAACATGAAAAAATGTGGAAACGTTCATGGGGTATGAAGACTTTTTCAAGGCACTGTCTAACATTATCTCTACACAGGATCAGGAATATATTTTTAACACATCCAATTATGGAAGAAATATATATTATTATAATGTACTATGTTTGTGGGATAACCCCTTTAATATACAGGTACAGGTGCATCTCAATGAATTAGAATATCATCAAAAGTTACCGTAATTTTTTCAGTAATTCAGTTCAAAAAGGAAACACATATATTATATAGAGTCATTACAAACAGAGTGATGTATTTCAAGTGTTTATTTCTGTTAATGTTGATGATTATGGCTTACAGCCAATGAAAACCAAAAGATCATTATTCTCAGAAAATTAAAGTAGGAAGGATGAAGGGCTAAGTCCACGCTGCCGTATTCCACGAGACATCAAAGTGTGAATATAATATTGATTAGTTGACCCATTTCAGGGCTCCCTGAAATATTGATTTGTCCTGAGGAAGCGGCCAGGGAGCCCTGAAGCACGTTGACTGATAAATCAATATTATATACACCCTTTGATGTCTCATGGAATACAGCAGCGCTGTTTTAAGCCCTTCATCCTCCCTACTCTATATGTACCATGCTGGGGACTGCAGCAGCTGTGATCTGCTTTTATAGTGGTTGTGACTCTCACAACCACACAAGGTGAAGCCTCTGATATCTATTTAGGTAATATTTTATCTCTCAGGACCTTCATCCTCCCTACTTTAATTTTCTGATATAATGACCTTTGGGATTTTATTTGCTGTAAGCCATAATCATCAACATTAACATAAATAAACACTTGAAATAGATCACTCTGTGTGTAATGACTTTATATAATATATGTATTGAATTACTGAAATGAATGACCTTTTTGATGATATTCTAATTCATTGAGATGCACCTGTATGTGCTGTAGAATTCAAAGTCTCCAGTACGCCTTAAAGTGGAGGTGTACACAACACTAAGTGTAGAGTTTTCTTCACATGCTATATGTACG
This sequence comes from Allobates femoralis, assembly GCA_033576535.1. NCBI lineage: Eukaryota > Metazoa > Chordata > Amphibia > Anura > Aromobatidae > Allobates > Allobates femoralis. The sequence continues at coordinate 97,998,680 of JARQOC010000008.1, read as the reverse complement.
GTTTTTGTGAATTCTGCACTGTAAATCCATTTCTTTACCTGTTGTTCTAAATCTGTGTGGACCCATGATGGTAGTTAGACTCCCAATCATACATCTTTGTAAAGAGTTGCCAGTGTTAATGGATGTTGTAAGACTGAAGCCACTATAAGCTATATTTGGGCAATCTCTAAACAAAATTATTATTGGAAACACTCCACTGACAAGCAAGAACAATCCAATAATCTCTGCATCCAGTGCCCTGCAGAAGCTGTCAGAGCGGCCTTTAATCTCCCTCTGCAATGCTGGCACAGGCTCTGCTGATGGGAATCAGAAAATAGCCAGTGCTTGCAAGACATTCAGGAATTTACAGCATGTCTCACATTTTATAACAATATCACAGGCATTTACTAAATATATGCTATTTTGTTTTAACTTAAATACACTAAATGTATGTATTTGGGGCTAAAAATCATTTTGTACGAGGCTTCATTTAAAAACACTGCATTCCTTTGCTTTTCCAGGCTCTCTGTTTCCCTTTGCAATTCCCGATGTTTGTGGTCTGTGGTCATAAATTAGCCCCAGGAGCTTAGGCCGGCTTCACACCATGATTTTTCGGCTTCCAGGTTCTGTCCGGTGTTTTGCAGGATGCACTGCACACAACCTGACAGTCCCGGACGCGCACAAACTGAGGGTAAATATGCCCTCCGATCCTGTTTGTGCATGAATGATTTGTGCTCGTCTCTGCCGCTGTCAAGTGCTGAAATTTCAGCAGCGCGGCTGCAGGGGAGCTGCCCATGGTTCTGAAATTTCAGCCGTGTAGCTCTCCAGGTGCTGAACTTCAGCGCCTGCGGTGAAATGCTGCAGTCCATGGTGCTAAACGAGTACGGTTGCATTTCAGAGCCGACGCTCTTGCAGCACCAGGCGTCTGGGGACCAGTTCGCTTTTTTGCCGGATCCGGCGCCCATAGACTCGCATGTTATGGGGGCTAGATCTGGGAGGATCCGGTTTTGTTAGCTTTTTGCACCGGACACAAAAAATAATGCAAATTCCGATTTTGTGTTCGGGGCAAAAAACAAACAAATCGGGATCTTCCCGGAAAACCACAAAACCGGATAACAAATAACAGCCATCTGGCACCATAGGGATACATGGGGGGCAAAATCTGAACAGAACCGAACAGACCCTGACCTGAAAAATCATAGTGTGAAGCCGGCCTTAGAAAAAGATAGCTAATCTGCCAATTGAATTGTCAGAACAAGCTCACTGATGGATTCTCAGTTATCTCATTCTACAACCAACGATAAGTAATGATACACAGAGGCAAAAGAAATCAAACTGTCCAAATTCATTGATTAAACCAATTGCAAAAATAATTGTTAGCACAAATAGAATGTTTATTTTCATATGAAATAAATCTCCTCAACCACCTCCAAAACAATGTAATATATGCCCCTTGCTCCCACATCAATTGTTGTTTTCAGATGCAGACAATGTTCATGAAATGTTCTGGTGATGTAGAGCTATAGCACACCATAGACATCAAGTAATCCCAAAGGATGATCTCTGTAAAGTGCTGTGCATTTATGGCGCTGTATAAGAGAGTGCAAGAAATAAATTAACAATGAAAGATTTGTTACATTGACTTTGAGGTGGATCTTAATATGATTGCTGATCACACATGCAACATTTGCCACGTGTAGTTGCTTGTAGTGTAGGGAAAGTCTGTGTGCTCTTATTTAGGGTAATATAGTAATGTGTCCTTTTGTACCTTTTCTCTTGGTTGACAATTACCAAAATGTGTGGCCTAAGGTGAGTTGAAATAAAAAAAGCAACATAAAAAGAACTCATTTTGTGATATTATATTGGGCGATACTTATGCTATATGTGTTTGTGCAGTCACGCAGTGGAAGTGATGTGGATCGCAGGCTGGCTTTTATTAGCCCATTGTAGCAATGAATAAAATTAGTATTTTGAAAAATTGTGAGTTCTAAACAAAATTTTCAAAAAGGTATTTGTGGATATATTTATATGTTATATTATCCGTATATGCCATATCATTTAAGTGACCTTGGATTCACATTAGAATTTGTTATTTTGTCTTTGGTGTGATACTCCTCTGGATAATCAGAAGATTTATAGGGAATCTGTCAGCCGGTTTTTGCTATTTAATCTGAAAGAAGCATAATATGTGGACAGAGAGCCTGATTCTGGGGCTGTGTCACTTATTAAGCTGTGTCTTGTAGTTTCAATACAATCAGTGTTTCATCAGCAGGTGATTATCACTACCTGACTAGGTCTCATGTACAGCCCAGTCAGGCTCACCCCACCACTGATTAGCAGCTGGCAGACAATCACAGTGGACACAGGAAGCTGCCAGTCAGGGTGTCAGCAGGTTATACACAGCTCAGTGGAGTAAAGGGATTCTATCAAAACTGCACAAAGCAGTCCAGTAAGTGATACATTGCTGGAATCAGGGTCTCTGTTATGACATTTTGCTGCAGTCAGATAGAAAAAAATCTGCTGACAGATCCCCTTTAATGTATATTGTCTGGATATAACAACAATTTGATGAGAGAAGCAAAAGGGCACACAATAGATCAGTTTTGGAAGTGGCTGCAGGGGGTGTTGAGATTTATAATTTACAAATATAAACCTTTTTGACGGTCCATGCTCCCATTTCCAGCCTACATTCCATCCACTCCCATTCTTGCACCTGAATGTGCGTCTAGATCAGGGACGGGGAACCATTTTTCTGCCGAGGGCCATTTGGAAATTTCTACAATCCTTCGGGCTGTGTAAAATTATCAACTTGAAAATTTCCCACTATATTTGGTTAAACAATCAACTCACCCTACTGTGGTGGCTGGAGCGGCTTCTCTTTGGCGTCAGTGATATTGGTCATGTTGGTTCTTAAGCGGCCGTCACACGTTAAGATATCTAGAAAGACATCGCTTGAATGCGCCAGATTAAACATCGCTTAAACGATGTCTGTGCGTGTGACGGCAAGATACGATGAACGATACCTGATCAAATCGCAAGATCGCGATCTGAGCCCCGGACCTCAGATCTGACGATGTCGACTCATAAGATAAACAGAATCGGCGTGTCTAAACAACCGAGATCGTATACATGTGTAGGAACTGCGCGATGCCTAAATCGAGCACGTAGGCGTGCCAGGAATTTCCCATTGCCTCGCCTCCTCAGTTGTGATTCGTGCACCGTAATGGTTTCGGATTGGCTGCTTCGCCACTAGCTCGCATTGGTGGAGGATGATGCGTTGCCATTGGCTGTCCTCACAGGGCGCCATTTTTGAAGAGCTGTCTTCAGCACCACACATAGGCGTCGGCTCCACAATTTCTCATGTAGAAGTGTGCACCCACAAGTGCGTCAACGTGATAATAGAACCTGCGTGGTACATGACCCAGCTATAGTGTCCACCTTGTCATACACCCAAACAATGTTGCCAGACGCGGCACACACAGCTCGCTACAGGGTGATTCATTAACGGATCGCAAAAACTACAAGAATTGAACAACGCATAAGTGATCGTATCCTGCACGCCGCACCAAGGGGGATAGCGGTTTCTACCTTTTCACCAATCAAATTTATTTTTGGGGTACAGCACATCGTGTTTACACATGTACATTGCGACCAACATCTCAGGACATTCTCGAGATGAGGCCGCCATGTTTCAAAGGACATCTGACCAATGAGGACGCAGTACTGACCACCAATGGTGTAGTGAGGGGCGCAGCTTGGAGACCATGTACCACACCTATGTGCTCCAATTAAACATTGGAAAACGCCCACATTTGCCACAACATCGTTTAGGAGGTTTCTGTGTGACTGTTTGATGAACGATGTCCACAGATGATAAGTGCATCGCTCATACGACCGCTGGATCGCTGCATCGGAGAATCGTCTGAGCGATGTCTGTGGGTGTAGCGTTGTGATGAACGATCTCACACGTCGTTCGGACGATGTGCAAATCTGACATCGTTTACGACATCGTCAGCTAGATCATAACGTGTGACGGCCGCTTTAACTGTATTTCCAGGTTTGCTAAAGCCCTAGATATCACAGGAGAGGCTGGGAGCATATACCTCACTGGGGAGGCCGAGGCATAGAGATCACTGGAGAGCTGGATTGAAAGAGCAGACAGTCATCAAAATGTGTCTGCCAGCCGAAGCACTGCGGTCCTCAGGAATCTACAGAAGACTCATCAGTTTGGATATGTCTTCAGATCAGGAGAGCTCTTTATAGTATTATTTAGTAGGATATTTTCAGGACATCTAGATTAGGGAAGTCCAGTTACCTTAGAAGTGACCCCTCACCTGGCCGCCATTCTATGATTTGTATCCTACCTGTGCACTGTCTGCTATTGATCAGTGCACTCAGGAAGGCATCATCTAAGCACAGTAGCTCATGTAGGTTAGCAAAAGTCACCTAGAATTGGTTACGATGTTACCTGCCTCAAGTGTAGCAATTTTTTGTGTCCTGATGAAGGGTCAATGAAACGAGACATTTCCCACTATAGTACAATACATGGTACATGGATGGTAACAGTCTGGAAGCACAAACCTCTTCTATACAGAAGCTGTCCCTGCTGTAAGGGTTAATAAGCCCTGAGCTTCCACAGATTTTCTATTTCAGCCCAGACTTGGGAGATGGTGAATGTCAGCGGTCACTTCATCAAGATGAACTGCTCATTACATACAGAGAGGAGATACAGTCTTCAGCCATGTCCTGGTCTCTGCCATCACAAGTAATAAATCTTGTGGAAGCTAATTCACTTCACCACAGATAAATACAAGGATGTGTGTTAGACGCATTATATGTGATCCCTAAATCCTTTAGCTCATGGGGAAAAATAAGTCTGCTAGAGAAGGGATATAAATCTGCCTCCGGGGAAGAGGAGATAGATGGAGTAAAGGGGAATGACACTTTCCTTTTTAGCTGATTGTGTGGTGACATTAAAACTGGCGCATAACTTTCTACAAGTGCCACATCATTTTATTAATTAGTTCCCTAAAGAAAAGAGTAGCTACATTTAATGATGCTCATATATTGAGGAATGGCATTAGACAAGGAATAACCTCAATCCATTAAAGGGTTATTCCCATCTCTGACTTTCATGGCTGACATGGAATAACTGTATCTGGATCCCATCAAGATTTTGGGAAGGAAAGGTGTATAACAGTCCGCGCTGCCAGGTCCACTCACTCCAAAGAACACACGGGGAGGTGATGTTCAACCAGTTTTCTTTTATTTCTCCGATGTGTTTCGATGCCCTCCTGGCACCTTCCTCAGGGATCCTTGTGTCTCCACGAGTGAGTGGTCGGTGGAAGTCCAGCAGCAGCCATCAGGGTATTATTACCATACGCCTTCTAACCAGTTGTGGATACACAACTGGTTATAGGTGAGTGCAATCTTACTAACCACCTTCATATTCAGTGTCGCAAGTGATAGGGCACTATTGCACCTCTTGTTCCCCCTCCTTTCTTTTATTGTATCTGGATCCCGGTCACTATAGGTGAGACTACAAAAACAGCCAAATGTAACAGTGCGGTGCATTGTGTAACTCGCATAGGAGTGCCGCTATTCCCAACTCAACCAAGAACGGCAGAGGTGGGAATCACCCTTTACCTAACAGTCTAGATTTATAGGGCTTATTAAAGGTTTAGGTATAAAACGTTCACTCTCTCCCCCTCTCCATCAATTCTGCATCAGTCATGCCCTTTATGCCACCGCAACCTACCAAAATGTTACCACCACCAAAGTTAGACCAAGAGAGACACCTGACATTAGTCAGAAATTAGTGTGATGATTTTATTTCCAACACTAGCAAAATTATTCATTTATTCATTTTCCTTTCTTTTTGTAAACCCATTAACCCCCACCCTGTTGGAAAAAATAAGGAATGTATCAATATCTGTGGTATTCTCCCAACACCAGGGAAGTTCCTTTCTCTTTTCTCAGTGTATTTTTCTCATTTAGCGCTTCTTGTCATAAGCTAAACCCAAGCTGAGACAGATGGCGGGTCATTTTTTCCCATAATGAACAGTGATTTCTCTTGTCAAGCAAAAAGCTTGCAACTAATTCTTTCTTTTCAACTCATTCTTTTTCATTAATTTTGGTGCACATACCATTCAAATACAGCATGTCCAAGAAATGTCCCAATGCTCTGTGACGTGCCCAAAAAAACATGCAAGGACGCACTGAGGTATACATGAATGAGAAAGTTGTAAATATAATTTAAACACGTAGGTAACCGCTTCCTAAATTCTGCATCCCCCAAAATAACGTATCTTATACTCACCTCCTGCACTGGCTCCATTCCAGGGATGTTGGCTCCGGGTTGCTCTGTACCCATCGTCATATCCTGGGAGCGCGGTAGGCTTTGAGTCACCCCTAATGGGCTTCTTCACTCTCTTCCCCATGACGAAACTTGGATGTTTGGAGGAGGTGTACATGGCATAATCCATCAGAGCTGATTGTCGGCAGTGCTCATGTGGCTTAACAATGTCTAGCAACCTCCAGTAGGTCTGACACAATCCGAATAGCGCCCATGTGGGTGGTGAACATACATTGTATTTATTTTTCATTCTACTCTGAGGACTACAACATTAAGAAGGATTTCTTCAAGTAGTGAGAAAAACCCCTTTAACCTTTCATTTTTTATATGTAGATAAAAATAATCAGATACTGCAATCCGATACAGTCTTTGCCAAATGAAAACACCATAGTTTTTGTCCAGGTGGGTTGAGTTCGGGGTGGTTCCAGATAATCCCTAATCAAGACCTTTTCCATGTCAATCATTATATAGGGATGTAGAATAGGAAGCCTCAACCAGATATAAGACCCACAGAAAGCCATACATTAAACATTCAGGCCTATGCACCAATAACAACAAACAAACAGCAATAGACAGCCTTAATATATGAAAGTAAAAAAATAACAGAAATATTCAAACCAATGACACCTTCTTTATATCTATGAATTAGAAATTAAAGGTCATGTTTTAATCACAAGTTTTCTATGTAGGTTTACCCTACAGTGACCTTGCTGTCATTGTGTGCCTTGTTTTCTGGATGTGTATCTGGGTTATCTATGCCCTACATTACAGGTGAAGTTTGCTCAGCCCCTGAAGAAGCCCATGCGAAACTTGCGTTGGGGCGTTGCAGCACACACTCCTGACATGGGTAAGATGCTTCCCCTGATTTTACATGCTACCTTTTCCAGTCTGATAGTACTTAGTTTATATTATAGTTTTCATCCTTTATGCTGAATTTGGCGGTATGTATAACGTTTTTGAACCCAAATATCTCCACTGTGTTTTTTACTTTGTATAATTGTTTAGAGGAATGCATGTCTACTGCTCATACCCAGTTGTCTTCAGTGTGTACTCCCAATTGTGAACCTCATATCTAACTGCATTGTGATTTATTTCTACTTATTGTATTAACACTATTTATGCTTGTTTTTTGTACTCTTATAAATCAGTATAAATAAATATATTTGATCATATATTTGGGGGTCGTGATTACATAATGTTTTAAGTCCGTATAATTAGTTTTTAAGTTCTCTCCTTTTTTTAATGGTTATTTCAGTTCAGAATAGCTTGTTCTCTAAATTGTTGTTTCAGAAATTGACCATTTATCCTTTTTGAACAGGGAATTCCTATTTCATCAGCACTCTGTAAGCATTATAGGTACTGGGACTTAAATTCCTTTACTCCCCAGCCTGCATTACAAAAACAATTGCCCGGTGGCTTGCCTGCCCCTAACCAATAGCCACCTCTCTGTTCTGCATGCATGCAGTTTGATAGGAGAGGGAGAAACCCTCACATTCTGAAATCCGTCACTGGGGACAGATTTCACTTGACAACTGGCAGTTGACAGTAAGTTAGAATGGAGTACTTTAGAGTGCTTTTCAGGTAATTTGCAGGTTGTTTGTTTACCATATCTAAAACTGACAATCAAAAGATATTGAACTGTCTTAAAGTAGGGAGGTCATTTAGGCTACAGATTGTGGTC
>JARQOC010000008.1:97949131-97990565 GCA_033576535.1 Allobates femoralis | reverse complement strand
GCTTTGCTCTGTAGTAGGTCCATTGGCCATTAGTACGTCGTCTTGTTTCCCGTGTGCTTCACATGATAGGCGGCTTGGAGCTGACATCCTTGGAGCCAAGTGCAATCTATCATGATTAGCTGGCCCAGCTAAGGAGAGCCCTGCTGTTGCAGTTGGCAGGTGGGGCTGCAGGTCAGAGCTGGCTGAGAATAACTGAGCAATGCCAGCTGGCTTTAGAAATCCTTCTTCAAAGATTTCCTTATAAACGTTGCCCTGACTATCGCTTTCACTGCTGGCTAGAATTCCCTTTCCTTGAGCAAACTGAAGTAACTCATTCAGAGCTGATGCAAGAAATGGAGCTAATGAATGCAACACGACATGTCATCAGGGGTGCACCGAGCCCCACTGCCGCCTGAGCCGCACTGACTACGGGGGGGGGGTGGGGTGCTGTTGGAGCCTGCTTCTACAATGACCGGCTCGCCACCGCCGCCTGACCCGCGGCAGTGATTGCCGGCCGCGGCCGTGAGTCCCGGGGGGGTGGGGGGGTTGTGATGCCTGGGGCCCCTGCCGCCCCTTCTGTGCCTCTCCCCCGGCGGTCGCCGCTTACCTCCGGTGCGCGGGGTGAGCGGCCGGCGCCATGACAGGGGGAGGCTGCTTGCATTGAGGCGCCGCCCCCTTCTGCACTGCCGCTCCCCCTGCCGGCTGCCGCCTGAATGACAGGGCTCACCTTGTCCAATGGATGGTGCGGCCCTGCATGTCATGGACGTTTGAGCGTCTTTCTCTCTATCTTTGAAGGCAATTTACAGAATTTAGCTTGCTATGACCTACAGGAGAATGACAATTTTGCTCCAACCCATAATAACATTTGAGCATGACAGCATAACACACTGTGTGTGTTTTTATATATACCATATCTGTCTATGTATAGATTTATAAATATACATATTTATATATAGATATACATAGATATAGATACACACCACTCACAAATATATACAGTATTTTGAGAATTATATAAATACTAGCTGTGAGCCCGATTCTAAAGAATCGGGAGTCTAGAATCTGTATATAATTTTTTTAAGAGTTGTAAATAATAGACTTAAACACCAGATATATGACAAAGTAGGCGATGCAGGCAAAACTGTGAGGGTAGCAATATAGTGGAGGTGTAGAAAGAGTTAATGTCCGACTAACAGGACTATAACAGAGTAGGAGCTTATAATGATATCAAAAATGTTATTGAAGGAGTTAATGTCCCACAGGCACTCCCACAACAGACACAGCGCTGTAAATTATATGGAAAATGGTGTTCAAGGGGTTAATGTAGCAGTGGCAGTAGTTATAAACACTACTAAATATGCAGTTAATGCTGAACTGGTATATAATGGGTTAATTTCGCAGTGTGATTACAACTATACAGTGTGTAATAGAAATAAAAACAATAATGGAATATAAGGGGTTAATGTTCCTACTGGGAGTAGTAATAGAGACTACAACGTATGGAGTTAAGGCAGAAATGGTATATAAGGGGTTAACTTTGTAGTGACAGTACAACTACACACTGTGTTATAGAAATTACAGATAAAACGAAATGTAAGGGGTTAATGTTGCTACTGTCATGAGTACAATGGTGTAAGTGAGGCGCGAAGGTCATTGGTCGGTGTGTGCTGGCGCGACCAATGAGCTTCGCGCATAACTTACAGCGGTAAATGTGAAACTCAAAGTCCTCTATGTATTTGAATAGAAGGGAGGCGCGAAGCTCATTGGTCGGTGTGTGCTGTGCGCCGACCAATGAGCTTGGCGCCTCACTTACAGGAGAGAGAGAGAAAGAGAGAGAGAGAGATTTAGTAATAGGGGAGTGGGGTGAAATGAATTGTGTGTATAGAGGTGGCTGAGTGGTTAGCACTGCGCGGTGGCTCAGTGGTTAGCACAGCGCGGTGGCTCAGTGCTTAGCACTGGGCGTGGCTCAGTGGTTAGCACTGCGCGGTGGCTCAGTGGTTAGCAGTGAGTGCGGTGGCTCAGTGGTTAGCAGTGAGTGCGGTGGCTCAGTGGTTAGCAGTGAGTGCGGTGGCTCAGTGGTTAGCAGTGAGTGCGGTGGCTCAGTGGTTAGCAGTGAGTGCGGTGGTTCAGTGGTTAGCAGAGTCGTGGAGTTGCGGGGGTGGCTCAGTGGTTAGCAGTGAGTGTGGTGGCTCAGTGGTTAGCAGTGAGTGCGGTGAGATTGGTCAGCGCAGCGTCGTGGGCAGAGTGGTGAGCGCAGCGCCGTGGGCAGAGTGGTCAGGGCAGCGCCGTGGGCAGAGTGGTCAGCGCAGCGCCGTGGGCAGAGTGGTCAGCGCAGCGCCGTGGGCAGAGTGGTCAGCACACACATAACACACACATACAGACACTTCGGTATACTTAGCAGCGGCCCTGCGTCTTCCCCGCCACGTGGATCCTGAGTCGACATGTCGCCGCCCCCGGACGACTGGATCCAATATTGGGTCTGGGAAGTCTGGCGAGACTTCCCGGACGCCATCTTGGACAAAGTATGTTGGCGGCCCCGGAGACTGGATCCAATATGTCCCGGAAGTTTGGCGAGACTTCTTGGACGCTATATTGGATCCAGTAGTTCGGGGGCGGCGAGATGTCGACTGAGGATGCAGGCGGCGGACGCAGGGCCAGTGGTAAGTATAGCGGAGTGTGTGTGTGTGTTGTGTGTGTGTGTATGTGTATGTGTGTGTACAAAGTGACGGAAGGTCCTACAGGCCTTTAGGACCTGTAGTTGCAGGGGCAAGCGATCAGCTGAGGAGGGGAGGGGGGGCAGGATTGTGTTGGGGGGGCAGAATGGAGCGAGTGGGGCAGGAAGGAGCGAGCGGGGCAGGATGTAGCGGGAAGGGGGGGCAGGATGGAGCGGGAGGGGGCAGGATGGAGGCGGGGGAAACAGGATGGAGCCGGGGGAAACAGGATGAAGCCGGGGGAAAGAGGATGGAGCCGGGGGGAACAGGATGGAGCCGGGGGGAACAGGATGGAGCCGGGGGGGATGACAGGATGGAGGCGGGGCAACAGGATGGAGGCAGGGGAGGGGGGGCAGGATGGAGCGAGCGGGGCAGGATGGAGGCGGGGGAGCAAGAAGAGCGGGGGGCAGGATGGATTGAGCGGGGCAGGATGGATTGAGCGGGGCAGGATGGAGGCGGAGGAGCAGGATGAAGCCGAAGGGGCAGGATTGAGCAGATGAGCAGAATGGAGCAAGCGGGGCAGGATGAGTAAGCGTGAGGGCAGGATGGAGGCGGGGGAGCAAGAACAGCGGGGGTGAGGATGGAGCGAGCAGGGCAGGATGGAGCGAGCAGGGCAGGATGGAGTGAGCGGGGCAGGAAGTAGCGAGTGGGGCAGGAAGGAGCAAGGGGGGCAGGATGGTGGGTGGCGGAGCAGGATGGGGTGGCGGGAGACAGGATGGATGGGGGCGGGGCAGGATGGAGGAGGCGGGGCAGGATGGAGGCGGCGGGGCAGGATGGAGACGGAGGGGCAGGATGGAGACGGAGGGGCAGGATGGAGACGGAGGGGCAGGATGGAGGTGAGTGGCGCAGGATGGACGGAGCGAGGCAGGATGGAGAAGGCGGGGCAGGATGGAGAAGGCAGGGCAGGATGGAGACGGCAGGGCAAGATGGTGGCGGGGGGGGGGAGGATGGAGGCGGCGGGGCAGGATGGTGTTGGGGGGGGCAGGATGGATAGGGGGGGCAGGATGGAGGCGCTCCTCCTGACCCCCTCCGCTCCCCGCGGCACCCGTCCCTCTGGGCCTCCAGTCTCTGTGGCCCCCCTCCCTCTGGGGCTGCACACCCCCCTCCCCCGCTCCTTCATGGTGATAATAAAAATAAAAAAACCTCAGTGAGGATACTTACTCTGCGGCGGCTCGCTCCACCCGTCTTGTAGGTGGCAGGACAGGACCTGTCGTTGGCTGGGAAACCGATCTGCTGGGGGTCAGTGGGCAAAGCGGGGGTCAGTGGGCAGAGTGGGGGATGAGTGGGAAGAGCAGGGGTTAGTGGGCAGAGTCATTGGGCAGAGCAGGGGTCAGTGGGCATAATCAGTAGTCAGAGCAGGGTCAGTAGGCAGAGCTGGGGTCTGTGGGCAGAGCTGGGGTCAGTGGGCATGGTCAGTAGCCAGAGGGGGGGGTAAGTGGGCAGAGCAGGGTAAGTAGGCAGAGCAGGGTCAGTGGGCAGAGCGGGGGTGAGTGGGCAGAGTGGGGGGTGAATGGGCAGAGCAGGGTCAGTGAGCAGGATTGGGGGGTCAGTGGTCAGAGCAGGGTCATAGCGGGGGTCAGTGGTCAGAGCAGGGGTTAGTGGGCAGAGTGATTGGGCAGAGCAGGGGTCAGTGGGCACAGTCAGTAGGCACAGCAGGGGTTAGTGGGAAAAATCAGTGGGCAGAGCAGGGGTGAGTGGGCAGAGCAGGGGTGAGTGGGCACAGTCAGTGAGCAGAGCAGGGGTCAGCGGGCAGAGCAGGGGTGAGTGAGCAGAGCAGGGTTTAGTGGGCATAGCAAGGGTTATTGGGCACAGTCAGTGGGCAGAGCAGGGGTTAGTGGGCAGAGCGGCAGTCAGTGGGCACAGTGAGTGGGCAGAGAAGGGTCAGTGGGTAGAGCATGGGTGAGTGGGCACGGTCAGTTGGCAGAGCAGGGGTCAGTGGGCATGGTGAAAGGGCAGAGCAGGGGGTGAGTGAACAGAGGGTGGTCAGTGGGCAGAGCAGGGTCAGTGGTAAAAGCAGGGGCGAGTGGGCAGAGCGGGAGTAAATGAGCAGAGCAGGGTCAGTAGGCAGTGTGAGGGGTCAGGGGCAGAGCATGGTCAGTGGGCAGTGTGAGGGGTAAGTGGGCATAGCATGTTCAGTGGGCAGTGTGAGTCGTGAGTGGGCAGTGTGAGGGGTCAGTGGGCAGTGTGAGGGGTGAGTGGTCAGAGCAGGGTCAGTGGGCAGAGCAGGGTCAGTGTGAGGGGTGAGTGGGCAGAGCAGGGTCAGTGGGGCGTGTGGAGGGGTCAGTGGGCAGAGCAGGGTGAGTGGGCAGTGTGAGTGGTCAGTGAGCAGAGCAGGGTCAGTGGGCAGAGCAGGGTGAGTGGGCATTGAGGGGTCAGTGGGCAGAGCATGTTCAGTGGGCAGAGGAGGGTCAGTGGGCAGTGTGAGGGGTCAGTGGGCCGAGCAGGGTGAGTGGGCAGAGCAGGGTCAGTGAGGGGTCAGTGGGCAGAGGATGGTCAGTGGGCAGAGCAGGGTCAGTGTGAGGGGTCAGTGGGCAGTGAGGGGTGAGTGGGCAGAGCATGGTGAGTGGGCAGAGCAGGATGAGTGGCCAGTGTGAGGGGTCAGTGGGCCGAGCAGGGTGAGTGGGCAGAGAGGGTGAGTGGCAAGAGGGGGTGAGTGGGCAGAGAGGGGGTGAGTGGGCAGAGAGGGGGGTGAGTGAGCAGAGAGTGGGGTGAGTGGCAGGAGCCGGATGAGTGGGCAGAGCAGGTGAGTGGGCAAAGTGTGGGGTGAGGGGGCAGGATGAGGGGGTGAGGGGAAGAGTAGGGGGTGAGTGGGCAGAGTTATGGGGGTGAGTGGGGAAGAGTGGGGGTCAGTGGTCAGAGTGGGGGTGAGTGGGCAGAGCAGGGTCAGTGGTCAGAGTGGGGGTGAGTGGGTAGAGCAGGGTCAGGGGCAGAGTGGGGGTCAGTGTGTAGAGTGGGGGTGAGGGGGCAGAGAGGGGGTCAGGGGGAAGAGTAGGGGGGTGAGTGGGCAGAGTTTGGGGGTGAGTGTGCAGAGTTTGGGGGTCAGTGGTCAGAGTGGGGGTGAGTGGGCAGAGCAGGGTAAGGGGCAGAGAGGGGGTCAGTGTGCAGAGTGGGGGTGAGGGGGCAGAGAGGGGGTCAGGGGGAAGAGTAGGGGGGTGAGTGGGCAGAGTTTGGGGGTGAGTGGGCAGAGGGGGGGTCAGTGGTCAGAGTGGGGGTCAGTGGGCAGAGCAGGGTCAGGGGCAGAGTGGGGGTCAGTGTGCAGAGTGGGGGTGAGGGGGCAGAGAGGGGGTGAGGGGGAAGAGTTGGGGGGTGAGTGGGCAGAGTTGGGGGGTGAGTAGGCAGAGTGGGGGTCAGTGGTCAGAGTGGGGGTGAGTGGGCAGAGCAGGGTCAGGGGCAGAGTGGGGGTAAGTGGTCAGAGTGGGGGTGAGTGGGCAGAGCAGGGTCAGGGGCAGAGTGGGGGTCAGTGGGCAGAGCGGGGGGTGAGGGAGCAGATCGTGGGTCAGTGTGCAGCGCAGGGGGATGAGTAGTCAGAGTAGGTTAGATCGGGACAGGACCTTTGATGACGTCACGGTCATGTGATCTGTGACTCCACCCATCATCGTGACGTCATCAGAGGTCCTCAAGCAGGATGAAGAGAGATCGCGGCTGGCTGGAGGGAGCTGTGGTAAGAGGCGGGGGGGGGGTGACCGGACAGTGGAGGGGGTCTGTGCTGACAGGCGGGGGGTGACCGGAGAGTGGAGGGGGCGATCGGGGAGCGGAGGGGCAGTGGTGATAGGCTGGGGGTGACCGGGCAGTGGAGGGCGGCTATGGTGACAGGCAGGGGGCTGATGGGGCAACGGGGGGAAGTGTTGTGACAGACGGGGGGTGAGCGGGCAGTGGAGGATGGCTATGGTGACAGGCAGGGGGGTAATGGGGCAGCGGGGGGAACAGTGGTGACAGGCGGGGGGTGACCGGGCAGGGAGCGCGGGCAGGAGGAGGTTCACTATATATGTAATGTAATGTAATATGACCCTAACGCACTTCCGTAAGTTTGGCAGCCACGTCCACGACGACGGAAGTAGCGCCGAAACTTACGGAAGTGCGCTACGGCAATTATATATTAGATAATGGATTACAAAATGCACCCCAAATTTAGAGGAAGAAAATAAAAATGAAAATAATTTTTAATGTTAAAAAAAGGAGGTCTGTTTTATAACCCAGAAGGCCGTTTTATAGTCAAGTGCAGGTTACTGGGGGTACAGTGGCTGTGGAGCAGGGTCACAGAAGGCAGGATTGTTGGTGCAGGAAGTCGGCACTTGCACAAGTGGGGCAATGCTTCAGGTCCGAGGATGAGAGGAGAGGGTGTGACGACGACACGAGGCGAGTGTCATTGCAGAGGCAGCACACGTGCAGATTAAGTTCACGGAGAGCTGAGGTCTCCATCTGCGTGTGTGCCGCATCCAGAGTGAATTTCCTGAAGTCCATCAGGTCCACTGCTGGGTGATCAATGGTGCCTGTCTCATGCCGCTGCAACATCCCCTCCACATAGGATCAGGCCCGCAGCATTGCCTCACTTGTGTCACGCCAACTTCCTTCAGCGGCAACCCTGCCTTCTGTTACCCTGCTCCACAGCCACTGTGCCCTCCCGGTAAGCTATACCTGGAATATAAATCGCAACCCCATTACCCCTTCAATTTTGGGGAGAAAAAGTGCATGTTATAATCCAGAAAATACAGTGTATATACAGTGCTTTGTTTTGGCCCCCTTGAACTTTTCAACCTTTTGCCACATTTCAGGCTTCAAACATAAAGATATAAATTCTAATTTTTTGTGAAGAATCAACAACAAGTGGGACACAATCGTGCAGTGCAATTACATTTATTGCATATTATAAACTTTTTTAACATAAAAAACCGAGAAGTGTGGCGTGCAATATTATTCAACCCCTTGAGTTAATACTTTGTAGCGCCACATTTTGCTGTGATTACAGCTGCAAGTCGCTTGGGGTATGTCTCTATCAGTTTTGCACATAGAGAGACTGAAATTCTTGCCCATTCTTCCTTGCAAAACAGCTGGAGCTCAGTGAAGTTGGATGGAGAACGTTTGTGATCAGCAGTTTTCAGCTCTTTCCACAGAATCTCGATTGGATTCAGGTCTGGATGTGACTTGGCCATTCTAACACCTGGATACGTTTATTTTTTAACCATTCCATTGTAGATTTTGCTTTATGTTTGGGATCATTGTCTTGTTGGAAGATAAATCTCCGTCCCAGGCTCAGGTCTTTTGCAGACTCCAACAGGTTTTCTTCCAGAATGGTCATGTATTTGGCTCAGTCCATATTCCCAACAATTTTAACCATCTTCCCTGTCCCTGCTGAAGAAAAGCAGCCCCAAACCATGATGCTTCCACCACCATGTTTGACAGTGGGGATGGTGTTTTGAGGGTGATGAGCTGTGTTGCTTTTACGCCAAACATATCGTTTTGCATTGTGGCCAAAAAGTTTGATTTTGGTTTCATCTGACCAGAGCACCTTATTCCACATGTTTGGTGTCTCCCAGGTGGCTTGTGGGAAACTTCAAACAAGACTTTTTATGGATATCATTGAGAAATGGCTTTCTTCTTGCCACTCTTCCATAAAGGCCAGATTTGTGCAGTGTACGACTGATTGTTGTTCTATGGACAGACTGTCCCACTTCAGCTGTAGGTCTCTGCAGTTCATCCAGAGTGATCATGGGCCTTTTGGCTGCATCTCTGACCAGTCTTCTCTTTGTTCGAGATGAAAGTTTAGAGGGACGGCCGGGTCTTGGTAGATTTGCAGTGGTCTGATACTCCTTCCATTTCAATATTATCGCATGCACAGTGCTCCTTGAGATGTTTAAAACTTGGGAAATCTTTTTGTATCCAAAGCCGGCTTTAAACTTCGCTAACAACAGTATCTTGGACCTGCCTGGTGTGTTCCTTGGTCTTCATGATGCTCTCTGCACTTGAAACAGAACCCTGAGACTATCACAAAGCAGGTGCATTTATATGGAGACTTGATTACACACAGGTGGATTCTATTTATCATTACCAGTCATTTAGGACAACATTGGATCATTCAGAAACCCTCACTGAACTTCTGGAGTGAGTTTGCTGCACTGAAAGTAAAGGGGCTGAATAATATTCTACGCCCCATTTTTCAGTTTTTTATTTGTTAAAAAAGTTTAAACTATCCAATAAATTTCGTTCACGATTGTGTGCCACTTGCTGTTGATTCTTCACAAAAAAATTAGAATTTATATCTTTATGTTTGAAGCCTGAAATATGGCAAAAGGTTGAAAAGTTCAAGGGGGCCAAATACTTTCACAAAGCACTGTATATAGGGTGGGCCATTTATATGGATGCACCTAAATAAAATGGGAATGGTTGGTGATATCAACTTCCTGTTTGTGACACATTGGTATATGGGAGGGGGAAAACTTTTCCAGATGGGAGATGACCATGCTTGGTATAAATAAGTACACCCGCTTTGAAAAGTAAGACTTTAATAGGTTTATCACTCACAAAATCCTCAGTTTTATTCAGATCAGTTGATGCAAAAATGAATACACCCAAAATAAAAATCTACGACATCTAGTATTTTGTATGACCTCAATAATTTTTAGAAGGTTTACCTTCTAATATAAATCCCTCTCTGAGAGTAAAGCGTTGGGGAGAAGCTAGGCGCAGAATGCAGCTTAACGTGACGACCTGGCGTCACCTGGCATCAGGAGCTTTAACTGAAGAACCGGTGGTGACGTGACTGGATGCTCGGAGCCCCCGGAACACGTGGTGTGCGGATGAGCTAGAGCAGGGGTCTCAAACTCCAGGCCTCGAGGGCCGCACACAGTGCAGGTTTTCAGGATTTCCATAGTATTTGACAGTTGGTAATCAAATGACCAACTGTCAAATTCTAAGGAAATCCTGAAAACCTGCACTGTGTGCGGCCCTCGAGGCCTGGAGTTTGAGACCTCTGAGCTAGAGCCTGTGAAGGGCACCTTATCAAGTGTATTACCGGGTTGTGGGGGGACAGTACCACCCGATAAGGTGAGTGGCCACCTATTAGTATGCCACGCTAAATAAAGCCCCCCTATTGCGCCTCTTTCTCTCTCTTTTCTCTTGCTCAATGATTTTTAAGGACAGTCCCAAGTCCTCTAAACATGGAAAGAAGAAACTGGTGACAAATTGCAACATCAATCTTTTTCCATTGTTCAAGAACAACCGCACTTTTAGAGCCTGGATGTTGGGTGGAGCGTGATGACAACTTGTCGCTTCAGAATTCCCCATAGGTGTCCAGTTGGGTTCAGATTAGAATACACTTCACCACTGAATCACTTTCACCCTCTTCTTATTCATAAATACAACAGTGACCTAAATGAGTGTTTTGGATCATTTTATGCTGGAAAAGAGCCAAGGGCAAGGAGCGATGGAGCATTTCCACTTTCAATATCGAGCATTACATCTGTGAGTTCATGATACTATGAATGAAATGTAGCTGTCTGACACCAGCAGCATCATGCAGCCCCCTATAAAGACACTGCCATCACCATGTTTCACTGTAGGCACTATGCATTATTCTTTGTACTCCTCACCCGTGCGATGCAATATTGTTTTAAAGCCATCAGTTTGTCATCACTCCAGAGTGTTGAGTCCAGTAGTCTCATAGTTTAAAATATGGGCCTAGCATATTGTACACTGTTTTTTTGTGCATAGGCTTTAGGAGAGTACACCATGCATGCCATTTCTCTGTGGTAGACGCAGTATTGTATCATGGGAAACACTCACCCTAGTTTGGCTTTCTACTTCTTTAGCTAACTGCAATGAACTTAAAATGTTAATTGTCTTCAACCCTTCTCATCAGAAGATGCTCCTGTTTAGGTTTTAATTTTTGTAGTAGGCCTGTACATCTCTGTGAGATAGTTGCAGTTCCAATCACTTTGTGCTAAAATGTTCTGACTAAAAAGTAATCTTCTTGTAGCCTTCACCTTTCTTGTGTAAAAAAAATTACTTTCTTTCGCAGGTTTTGTGACATTTCTCTTCCATGTGGTGCCATTGTTGAAAGCATGAAATGGGAAGGGATTTTCTTGGTAAAGTAATTCTCTTTTATAGTCAACTACAGGTGCATCTCAATAAATTTGAATATCACCAAAAAGATATTTTATTTCAGTAATTAAATGCATAAAGTGAAACACATATATGATATAGAGTCATTACAAACACTGATCTATTTTACGTTTCTTTCTCTGGTAATTTTGATGAAAGCGAATGAAAACCCAAAAGTCATTATCTCGGAAAATTTGAATAATTAACACAAAAAACCTACAAGGCTTACTAAGTGTTTAAAATTGTCCCTTAGTCTGGTTCAGTAGGCTACACAATCATGGGGAAGACTGCTGATTTCACAGATGTCCAGAAGGCAGTCATTGACACACTCCACAAGGAGGTTAAGCCACAAAAGGTCAATGGAAATTAAGGTCTCAGAATCTGGAGAAAGAGTGGAGAGGCACACAATCCAAGCTGCTTGAAGTCTAGTGTGAAGTTTCCACAATCAGTAATGGTTTGGAGAGCCATGTCATCTGCTGGTGTAGGTCCACTGTGTTTTATCCAAACTTTTTTTATTGGATTTTCAAAAAAGATAGCAGTATTTTACAAACAGTGCAAATTTACTCGTTCAGAGTATACATCATATATTAACCAAAACAATAACATTGAAACAACATAGTACAATGCTGCTCCTGCCTGCTTACTTCCTTTTCCCCTCCCTTTACAGCTAAAGAAAGTCCATCGAGTAATCTTTCTGTTATCTCCCTTGACCAAACTTGTCATCTCCCACTCACTTTTCATTATCGGTTTAAAGATTTTACCATCATCTCCCCCAACCCCTCAATTCCTTATAATTCATATTTTAAGTTTCCCAGAGGTCCCTTGTATATCTTCTAAGAAGAGGTATCATTTGGTGTTACAAAAGGGTATAACTAGGTGTCTAATCTCATCCACTGACAATTGAGTTGTTCTAAAGTTTCTCCACTTTCCAAAGAATTTCGGAGTTGTGTTATCTTTATTTCTCTTGGCTTGCACCTTTTCCAAGTTCATTTCCCCCTTCCTGTCATCAACCACCTTCTCTATTAATGGAATCCCCTGCCCCAACCATCATTTCACTATGACTCTCTTGGAGGTTTACTATGTTTTATCAAGACTGACGTATATCAGGTAATTTAGAGCTCTTCATGCTTCCCTCTGCTGACCAGCTTTTGGAGATGGAAATTTCATTTCCCAACAGGACGTAGCACCTGTCCACACTGCCAAAAGTACCAATACCTGGTTTAATAAGTACAGTAGCACTGAGCTTGATTGACCAGCAAACTCGCCTGACCTAAACCCCATAGAGAATCTATAGGGTATTGTCAAGAGGAAGATGAGAGACATCAGACCCAACAATGCAGATGAGCTGAAGGCTGCTATCAAAGAAACCTGGGCTTCCATAACACCTCAGCATTGTCATAGGCTGATCGCCTCCATGCCACGCCACATTAATGCAGTAGTTCAGGCAAAAGGAGCCCCGACCAAGTATTGAGTGCATTTACTGTACATAATTTTTATTAGGCCAACATTTTTGAGTCAAAAATATTATTTTCAGTTGGTCTTATATTATATTCTAATTTTCGGAGATAATGACTTTTGGGTTTTCATTGGTTGTAAGCCATAATCATCAACATTTACAGAAATAAACACTTGAAATAGATCACTCTGTTTGTAATGACCCTATATAATATATATATTTCACTTTATGCATTGAATTACTGAAATGAATTATCTTTTTGATGATATTCTAATTTATTGAGCTGCACCTGTATTTGCTTGAATTATGGTTAATTAGAACTTTGTATTTTAAACTTAAGCTTTGCTCCTAAGACTTTCATCGGGGTGTACTCATATTTGCAAACATGGTCTTTAATAAATTTGTTTGAAAAATTTTGGTGTGCAAAATAACAAATCTTGTTTGCAATCAATGGCCCAGTCATGTGGGAGTGTATTCTACTCTTGTATCCCATAAAAAATTGATTCTGAAAGTAAGCTAAAGGTTTTCTGAGAAGACTGTTGTGTGTGCTCATGCATGCTGAGGACTGTATATACAGATATAGAGATTTACAAGGAGTCATGGATGAAGAAAAGAAAAAAGATATATAACATTTGCAGACAAATCTTGGCAGATTTGCTTTGGAGCAGTAAAGGTCAGCCTTCACGTAATAATGTCTGATTTTCCATATGACTAGTTAAAGCCTGGCAGTTGGGCGACTATGAGGCATTATCTCAAGCATGTCCAGGGGCACGAAAAGATTGATTGCAGCCATGATAGTGGGATGGGGTGTTGGGCACTAGCAGAATGGCCAGATTTGGTTTTCTGACAAGTGCACCTGTTAAATCTCAGAGATTGAGATTTAATATTCCAGGCAGGAATCTGTCAGCTGTAATCATCCCGGGCACATTACTCTGCACAATGGTTAGCCAGGCGATGGGGAAATGCTTGGCTTTATGAACCTCGTGAGACGTGCCCAGTGCTGAAGCCAGAAGTCACAAAGCTAATATTATGGCACTGTCACACTTTCTAGATCGGAATGTAAGATGTGAGCTTTTGCACTCATTGTAAATGTATACAATTTTAATACCAGGTCTACAAAACCAAGTCATAAATCAAGCAGTACATGAAATTCACTGGGAACAAGCAAGAGCGCCTCATGCTGCACTGTCAGAGGGATCGTGGACAGCAGTCTGACACGCGGACACTCGTGATTCTACAGAGCTTCCATCTATTACTCAGCTGAGAATAACAAAGGAAGAAGAGTATTGTGCGAAAAATGTCCCCATCCCACCTGCTAATACAGGAGAGAAGAGCAGGCCGTCAGCAACTTCACAGAATGCTGCCTCAAACCATTCCTCTGTTATCACTCCTGGAAAAGTATAAATCTATTTACAACACTATTGAGTCGCCCTTGATAAAGCCCTGGTGAAATGCGCATTGGGCCCTGCTGTGTTCTGCACCTTATGTAAATGTATAACCTTGCTTTTTTACTACTCTCCAGTTATTTACTATGTATGCTGAGATAATATCCTTGTAATATACTGTATGTTACTGGGTAAATTCTGTGTAGTTTTCTCTGTACTTCATATATCTTGACACATTTGTTGTGTGTTCACACCATTACATTTTTACTTCTTTATTACATTTTTTGACTTTGTTTCCACATTTTTTTCACATTTTTGCATTTTTCCATATCCCATTGTCACTTGTTTTGCTCACTTCTTTGTGATTTACACACCATTTTTTCTGATACACCATCACAAAATTACCTCCACAAATTACCTTCATATGCCAAAAATGAATTTTTTTTACTTTCTTTCTTCAGAGATCACGTTTTTATGATAACCCAGCCATTATCTTGTATTTTCAGAACATAGCTTTTGAGTTGTTTATGGAGTATTGCGATAATTAGGTTGTAACAACACTGTATTGGTGCTGTATCATGCAACAATTTTGTCCTATTCTGTGCAATTTTGATATAACTTTTTACATATCTTGGATTTATTAATACATTTTAATATATCATTAATAAAAAATATTGCTAATATTACATAGTGTGTAGACTATCTGTTTAGGTTTTTATTGCCAGATTATTCCAGACTACACCAGTATACCATTAAAGTATGTTTATCCCTAGTAGCTCTGGGTTTTTCTGGCAACCACACATATAGGTGTCATTTGGCATAATGACAGACAAAGCTTTCCCATCATCATACATTCACATCACAATATCACTTCCAGCTCCAAGCACTTCTGACTGGCAGATCATACAATTCAATATATTTCATTTATTGCTTCCCCCAAGGGCAGTATATGCTCATCCAGACCTGCTCTTGTGTGTTGGGCTACACACCACCTAGAGACCTACTCTCTTCACAGCCATTGCTAAACACGCACCAAGTTGTCAGACAGCCGTGAGCCACTCACTATGGGCCACACATGGCTCCTGAGCCACAGGTTGGGGACCCCTGCTCTAAAGCATTGAAGCCTACAAGCAGCGTGAGTTACTTGCCTAGGTGACTGGTCAATCTGAGACCGCAGGGGTGGCCAGTCACCTTGGCAACCATTTTTCACTATTTAATTCAATTCTTAAGAAAGAAGAGGATTTCCAATAAGAAGTAAATTGCATTGTTTTTTTAAAGGAACTTTGCAATTTTATCCTTTAAGAAATTGAGACAATTCCTATTAAACTTGAATTCACAGGAATGTGACAAACATGAACTCTGGGTGCGTTCACAAATTACGTATTTGCTGCATAATTTTACGCGAGTGTGTGGAGCCCACTGGGACGGGGTACTCGGCACCAGACTGGGGTACTGCTGGGGATATCACGGCAGTCTTGGTCCGGACCGTGTCCCGGGTTCTCACAAGTAAAAGGGGTATTTACAAGGATTAGTTTGTCGTGACACCACCCATGGGTTGTGGCCAGTGATGGGACCACCGCTGCAGCGCAGCTCTGCCAGAGGATGAAGGGATGCATGGGCTGCAGCTGGATGGATGAGCCCGCCGCGTGGTCGGGCTGCTCCTGGCAGGAATAAAGGTGTGTAATGCACAGTTCAGAATACCTGGAATCAGACACAGAAACTGAAGCAGGGTTCACCGGTGTTTACTCTCAAGTTCTTCAGTGCAAGCAGTTTACAACACAGTTCACGGTACAGTTCAATTCACAACTCCATTAACTCCGGACACTTGAACCCTCTGCAACCAGGCTGTCCTCTGAGACCCCTCACTCTCTCTATATGTCCTTTCAGGCTTGTTCTTTCTCTCTCTGTTCTTCCTGCAGATTGTATGGTGGCAGCTCGGCCCCTTGTATGTAGCTTCCCCCAATGTGTGTGGGCGGTAAGCCAGGTCCTCTGGATGCTGCTGAGCCTCCAACCCTGTGGTAGGAACATGGATCTGAAATCTGTGTTCCCCGCCGGTTTGTCTGGGGAGCCGGTGTATGACTTCAGTCCCCCTCAGAGCCGACACTCTGGTGTTTGCCTAGCCTGCAGTAACCCTGTTTCCCAAGGGCTTACCAGGTCGGTGCTGCCGTGTTCCTCGGACCCAGTGATACCGGTCCGGTCTCTGTCCTCACAGTCCCTGGATGCCGGCTATGGACGAGCTTTCTGTCCATGGAACGGTGTCTCTGTGGATTCTGCATCTCCAGGGAGCCCAATCCCACCGAGATGTGTCACTTTCTGTCTGCTGTTCTTTACCTCTTGGCTCACTCTGGCCTACTAACTTCTTCCTCCTCTTTTCCTCTATTTGTACTATCTGTCACCTGACCTTCCTTCCTTCCCACCCACTTTCCTCTAAAGCCCACCACCCCTTGCCTGCCTAGAATCCCGGGCTCTAGGTTGGGTGCTGTGCTCTAGTGGGTGTGTGTGCTGTGAGCATGTTTGGTGCACAAACTGTCTACCTTCTGCCTGGCTGCAGTTCCTTATGTGGCCACCCTGGTTGCAGGGGCGCCACAAGTGCTCTTGCAGTTTTTGTAGCCAAAACCAGGAGTGGCTGAATAAACCAGGACTGGGTGATTAAATCCAGAAGTGGAGCACTTCTTTCTATTAGACTTTTCCTGATTGTTCCACTCCTGGTTTTGGCTACAAAAACTGCAACAGCACTCGCGTAAAAATACGCAGCAAATACACAGTGTGTGAACGCACCCTTACTCTATATCAAGAATTAAGGTTTACTATGGACCTTTATGTCGTAGTCTGTGTAGAATGGAACAGTACAATATATAGTATGACCCTGCGAGATACAAATTAGTAGTAGTATCATGTACAGAGAGAGAGAAGTAGGGTGCTGTGCTGGGGCAAAACACAGGGGCAAGGTCCAGTATCTCAATCCACAGAGGTCACTTCAGCCTCCTACTCCACAGAAAGGCGACATTCTGCCTGTGTGCAGCCATTATGGGAGTAATGAGCCCAGGCAGATTGAGCAGTCATGACAAATGACACGATCAGGCCATCAGAAGCACGCTGGATTATTGCTTCAACTATTCAAGACGTACGGATTCCAGAGCACTGCTGCGAGGCGGCTTCGTCACACAGGGAAGCAAGCCGAGCTGTTAAATTAGGATTTATTGAGATTTGCAAAGAGGGAAAAATAGATATTTATAGTACTAGAGAGACTGATGAAATGATTCATTTCTGATTTCCAGAGGACAAGCAATGATTAACTCTTTCTATACTCCATGAATATCATCACTTGCCCTGAGGAGAATACATGTGATGCACTAAAATCATAATTTATAATTCCTATTACAAATCTGGATCTAAAACTTGCCTGTATACTCATTCCCTCCCTACATACATGGGTCAGACTGCTCACTAGAGCTGGTAACCGCTGGTCCTGTAGAGGGCGCTGTTCACCAAGCCAATTACAAGTGAACAAAACTCCAACTCCATGGAGGTAATAGTGCTATGTACAGCATAAAATCTCCCACTGCTTTCCACTGTCTCTTAATCTGTCTACTATATCACTTTAATCGTATAAACCGATCATGAAGATTTGCACATAAAAGAACATAGGAAAATGATGCCTACGTTTAACTGAGCCTTATGCAGAATATGTAGCTGGGTGCCTGCAGATTACATAACTGGATGATGTCTGCTCAGGAGTAAACAAATTATCCTTAAAAAAAGCCTTGAGAGAAAAGAAAAGCAAAAACCTTAGCACATTTTTTTCAACATGCTGATCTATTGGCAATGTCTCATTCTTGTACAGAATTAGATGAACTGCCAAGGATTCGGCTTCATTGCAACTGGATTGTAATTGGTCCATTTGCCACGAGTTTCCTTAGACAATGAAGAGATGTTGAAAAATATACAGGAGTAAGAAATACATATTTCTATGTTTGTGAGAAAAAAGAAGGTAGGAGGAGGTATATAGGCCCCCGGGTCACAGGAGTCTTCTTGATAATCTCCAGTGGACGCACATGCTCAGTAGCTTGCCTGCTCAATCAGCCTAATAATCTGACAATGACAAGACCCATACAATGTGGTACTGAAAGGAGAAAGAGAACGTGTGCAAACACAGGAGAGATTAGAAAGATAAATAGATAGATAATAAACAGATACATTGATAGATGATAAATAGATGCAGTAGATAGATAATAAACAGATATATTGATAGATGATAGACAGATAGATAGATAGATAGATAGATAGATGGATAGATAGATGGATGGATGCAGCAGATATGTACAGTAGAGATAGATAGATAGATAGATAGATAGATAGATAGATAGATAGATAGATAGATAGATAAACAGATATATTGATAGATGATAGACATAATGGATAGATAGATGCAGTAGATATATACAGTAGAAATAGATAGATAGATAGATAGATAGATAGATAGATAGATAGATAGATAGATAGATAGATAGATAGATAGATAGATAGACAGACAGACAGACAGACAGACATGCTGGTTTAAATAGATACATTTCATTAGTAAAATTAAATTGTGTTGACAAAAAGTGAATATAATAATAGCTTAATACTGAAAGTGCAAAACAAAGGTAAATTACAAAATGCAACAATAGCTAAACAATCTGGTTCGACACAAAAAGACATCCTAGATTTAGTGATGGCACATGTTCGATGTGTCTAGAAAAAATAGATGATAGATAGATAGATATAATAGACAGATGAATAAATATAATAGATAGATACCGTAATAGATAGATAGATAGATAGATACATAGACAGACAGATATAATATAGACATACAGATAGATGGATAGATAGATAGATAGATGTGCCCGATACGTTGCCCAATGGTACCTGTGGCCGAAATAAAGGCATAAAGATACATCTTATGACGGAGTGCTGCAGTGCTGGGAAGACAGCTGAGCTGATTAGCACCCACTGGGCAGTGATGCTCTATTTGTTTATAGATAGATAGATAGATAGATAGATAGATAGATAGATAGATAGATAGATTGCTGTAGCCGTTTGAATAGACTATTTTTTTTGCAGATCTATGGACAGGAGATGAGGAGCAAGCAGAATTTGACTTCAATGCACGGGTACCCATATTGTGGTAATGTTTTCATCCTGGTCCCCATATTGCAGTAATACACCATAATGGTCCAAATATTTCGGTAACGTCCCCATCTTGGTTCACTTCTTGTAGTAATGTCCCCCATGCTGGTCCTTATACGGTGGCAATGCCCCATATTGGTCCCCATACTGTGGTAATCCTCTTATATTGGTCCTCATATTGCGGTAATGCCCCCATCCTGCTCCCCATATTACAGTAATGTCCCCCATATAGGTCCCCATATTGCGGTAATGTCCCCATCCTGGTCCCCATATTGGAGTAATTCCTCATACTTGTCCCCATATTGCGGTAATGTCCCCATCCTGGTCCCCATATTGCAGTAATTCCCCCATCCTGGTCCCTATATTGCGGTAATGTCCCCATCTTGGTCCCCTTATTAAAGTAATGTCCCCCATACTGGTCCCCATATTGCGGAAATTCCCCCATTCTGGGCCCCAAATTGTTGTAATGTCCCCTTCCTGATCCTGTTCTTGTAGTAATGTCCCCATCCTGGTGCCCTTTTTGTAGTAATGTCCCCATATTGCAGTAATTCTCCAATCCTGCAGTAAATCCCCCATTGTGGTCTCCATGTTGCAGTAATTCACCCATCCTGGTCTCCATATTGCGGTAATGTCCCCATCCTGGTCCCCTTATTGCGGTAATATTCCCTTCCTGGTCCCCATATTGCAGTAATTCTCCAATCCTGCTTCCCATATTGCAGTAAATCCCCATTGTGGTCTCCATATTGCAGTAATTCACCCATCCTGGTCTCCATATTGCGGTAATGTCCCCATCCTGGTCCCCTTATTGCGGTAATATTCCCTTCATGGTCCCCATATTGCAGTAATGTCCCCCATACTGGTCCCCATATTGCGGTAATTCCCCCATACTGGTCCTCATATTGTTGTAATGTCCTCATCCTGATCCTCTTCTTGTAGTAATGTCCCCATCCTGGTCCCCTTCTTGTAGTAATGTCCCCATATTGCAGTAATTCATCAATCCTGGTCCCCATATTGCAGTAATTCCCCATTGTGGTCTTCATATTGCAGTAATTCACCCATCCTGGTCCCCATACTGTGGTAATGCCCCCCTGTCACGAAAACTTTGTCAGGACCTGCAGCTCTCTGGTGCCCCCTTATCCTGCTGGCCAAACCTAGTATTGCCAGAGGATAAGAAAATGAGCCCAGCTGCCCTAATTTATGTTGTTTACTGTGGCACATGATGTGGTAGGATGTATATATACCACTAGTTCCTGCCAGGAACGTATAAATACCTCGATCCAGTCACCCTCAGGCCCACAATATCATATTAATACAAAAATATGCTGCCACCACCGATCTCTTTCAGATGGATTGGTAACCTATTTGGTAACGTGTAAAAGTGGGAATGCGTGTCAGCTCGTCATAGAACAGGAAGAAAGAAACTAAGCAAATTTATAAAGTTTACTCCAGTTTACATATATGCATAAACAGTTGTTAAAATAAAAGAGAATAATTGAGAAATTGCAAAACCTGTGCCACGCGGTGACGATCCCAGATTTAGTGTGGGGCTCCCCAGAAATGTTGTATGATTCCACCGCGCAGCGATAGTGTGGTGCTGCGTCTGACGTCCCAGGAAGGAATGAAGCCAAAATGGACGCTCTGGTTTTATGTAATGGGGCATAAAATCCAGGACTTGTGTTCATCTCCCTGGTAGGCTAGTTCTCTGAAACCCACCTCTTCCACAATTCTCCAAAAACCTCAATTTTTCATATCTTTGGTTGGGCCGCTGCCACATCAAACCATGGACATCATGTTTTCCTTCGGGAATTTACACAAAGATTGGTATCAAATATGATATATCTATAATGTTCCGAAGTTCAGAACCCATTTCCCAGGTTTCTGATTGTTTCCCTGATATAAAAGATATACCATCATAACTGAAATATGATTTATGAATTTGTGCCATTAACCGGTTTTATTAAATTTAACGTTAAAAGACTGTAAGTTAAGACAAAGGGATATCACAGGGACAAAACCAGTTTAGACTAGCTGAATTCTTCTCAGCTCAAGAGTTTTATGGCTAGTCGTAAAAATTCCTGACTGTGGAGAAGCAAAGCGGAGATCTATGTATCTTCCTTATGAATGAACAAGGGGCGGAGAAGTAAAAAAAAAATTCTGTCTGTCTCTTCAAACATTTTAAAACAAAGACAAGAAATCATATTTTCCTGACACTCCCATATTGTGGTGATGCCCCATCATGGTCGCTCTTCTTTTTGCAGCTATGTGCCCTGTTTTACACACACACACACACACACACACACACACGTGGTCTAGTTATGTGGTGGTGTGAACGCAGTCCTACAGACCCGTTCACATTGTGCCCTGGCTCAGTTGCAGTTTTTCATTTATTCTCTTGTTTACCAAGACAGGGAGTGCCCCACCCCTCCTTTTCTGAGCCAGGCACATAAAGTGCTGTCTGCTGCACTGTGTCCATATTGGACTCTGGCCCGTCTTCACCCTGCATCCGTGAGGTATATTTACACAGGATCAGGTTTTAAATTATTATATAGGACCCCGTTCTGATAAGGGTCACAGTTGCGAGGTGGAACGGCTTACGTACATTTTTTGCAAAAAAAACGTATTAACTAAGTACCCTGTTTTTGATACAGTTTTTTAATAAGCACTTGCTTATTATTATTACCCTTTTATAGCAGTGTACTTCCACACGTTTGTTATACTGTTGTTTTTCTGTGGTCTAGTTATGTGGTGGTCTGAAAGCGCAGTCCTACAGACCCGTTCACATTGTGCCCCCTGGCTCAGTTGCAATTTTTCTCTTTTTTTTTCCATTTGGCAACAATGCGGATTTGATACCATTTTTTCTGATATCCTGCATAATTAACTTGCCTTGGTGCATGTGGTTTCTGCGGCAGTTAACTCTAATGCTTCCATTTGGTTATGGGTCACAACCACACAAGGTGAGCAGTTCCCTGCTAATCCTTACTCTCCCTAGGTAAGACTCTATTGCACTTTTCTTTTCCACAGTTTATTGCTGACACTCCATGTGGCAGAAAAATCTGTATGTCCTGCTAAAGTGAACCAAGCATTTCTTTAAACAGATGTACTCACAAAGAGAGCGGTACATAGTGTTTGCTTACAGGTATATCTCACGGCACATTGTCCTGAGTATTGTAAATGTGCTGTCTGAGATCTTCCCTCAGAGCACCCAGCACCACCCCTTCACCAAGATCCCTCACTGGTTCTTTGTCTCTCAATTCTGGGAAAATGCTATGGGACAAAAGATTAGACTTAACATTCTTAGATCCAGGGAGACAGGTTATGGGAGCCGAGGGTCTTGAGAGAAATCCAGAAAAGCAGAGCACCCCATGGTCCTAATCTTTTGGGGTTCCCAATTGATTACTGGATTGTGTTTAAATAAGTATGGCAGGCCTAGCACTACTTTTGCAAGTAGAGAAGGTAGAACCATAAATGAAATGGATTCAGTGTGTAATCCTCCTACCTTCATACATACATTCTCTACCCTCATAGTAACGTGACTTTGTGAAAGAGGAGAGTTATCAATAGTGAACTCTGAATGGGTAAATTGTAAAAGAAGAATTGTAACCACAATCTACAGCGAAGTCATGATAAATTAGATTCAGAGTAAAACAAGAATGAACAAATGCATGTATACAAACATAGTGTAAAATGATACTTGTTAGAGAATATCAGACGTCTTTACCAGAGACAATCTCACACTTTTGAAACCTGCATTTCGACAAAAGTCTCTTCTTTTTTTCCCTTTTGAAATTCTGTAATAAACTTGAAACATTGAACCATGACTTGACCAGAAGCACCACAATATAAACAGAACCAAGCAAATGCTCCAAGTTCAGTTGCTCCTTTGGTGTCTCTGCAAGCATAAATGTGCATAGGTTCACTAGTGTCAACTGGTAGGGAGAAAGCTGCCATTGGAATGCTTTTAAATGTGTCTCTATCTCTCAAGCATCTATCCAAATGAACAGCCAGTGTCTTAGCTTCCTCCAGAGACTACTGGCATGGACTGTAAGCCATCATGACTTTAATCTGACCTGAAAGTCCCTGACAGAACTGAATCTGAAGAGGAGAGTTGTGCCATGAGGCCTCTACTGCCAAACATCTAAACTGTGAGCAGTAGTCCTCAACTCTATGGCCGAAGTAAGCTAGCTTGCGGATCTTGAATTCAGCAACAGCGACTTTGTAAAGTTTATCATAAATGAGGCCAAGAGCAGAGAAAAATGCCTCAACCAAAGAAAAAGCTAGGGAATCCTCGGGTACAGAAACTGCTCAGGCCTGAGGATCCCCATGGAGCAAAGACAATAGAATGCCCATTCATTGACTCTCACCCCAGAAGAAAGACGATAGAGGCAAAGATACTATTTACATGAAGCAGAAAAAAATGAACACTTAATTCTATCCCCATCGAAGCAATCCAGCAATTTTATTTCGGGCTCTAGTGTGGCATTCAGATGGACTCATTCCCTGTAGTGACAGAGCTTGATATCCGCCACACATAGAGACAAGGCCTAACCTAAACCCAGGTAAAGGGGGAAATAAAGTCTACAACACAAAAGCTGCACCCACATCCTACTGGTTCCTGTACAGACTAGAAAACCTCTAGCTGCACAACCAAAAACACCAACTCGGATTTGGCTCCTTGAAAGGTGATTAATCTGTCTTTTACATCTCCTGAGAAATTAGAGGGGAGGCTG
Source organism: Allobates femoralis (assembly GCA_033576535.1). Taxonomy (NCBI): domain Eukaryota; kingdom Metazoa; phylum Chordata; class Amphibia; order Anura; family Aromobatidae; genus Allobates; species Allobates femoralis. The sequence goes on along the minus strand of JARQOC010000008.1, from coordinate 97,967,038 downwards.
CTACTCACAACTAAAGAGAGAAAAAGTGTGCAGACGTAGATGCGGAAACAAGGTGAGGAAACTTAAGGAATGTGCACACAGTGGAAAAAAGGAGAATAATAAATTAAAGCAAAGCAAACCTTTCCACCTGCCTAACTGAAGACAAAGGAAAAGTGTTGGGAAAGTAAATGAACAAACACAGAGCAGTAACATAACTGGTCTATGCCTAGCAGGCAAAATCTCTTAGTTGCAGGGGTTGCAAGGCTGGAACTGCCTAGCAGAAATCCACCTTGAAAAATAGCCAGCAAAGAAGACTGGTGCAAGATGAGTATAAATAGCCCAAGTCAAGCTGTGATAAGACATAGATAAAATATGGAAGTGAGAAATACCTCTCTAGCAGCAAAGCAAGGGAAGGAAAGCAAAGATAATAGAACCATCAGCAATTGGACAGAGACTGACCGGGCTATGGCTCATCAACAAAGGAAACAACTTCACAGCAAAAAGTCACCAGATTGTGTCCTGAATCTGAGGCTTGACACAACCCTCTTCTCCTGTAGCATCTTAGGCTACCTTCACATTACGATTTGTAGGGAGCCGATGCTGTCCGATATAAATCGGACAGCATCGGCTCCCTTCTGATGCCTGGAATCGGGTGCCAAATAGGCACCCGATTCCGGCATAAAATCGCTCCCTGCGGGGTGAAAAAAAGAAAAAAAAAAAAGTTTATTCTCACCTCCCCCCGAGCCCCTGCCGTCTTCCGCCATCTTCTTGGAGGCTCCCGGTGGATCCCGCAGGCTGCCGGTGTCAGCAGAGGGCTCCCTCTGCTGTTCAGGACCTGCGGTGATGTCACAGTCATGTGACCGCGGGTTCACCATGGTAATCCGCGGTCACATGACTGTGACATCACCGCAGGTCCTATACAGCAGAGGGAGCCCTCTGCTGACACCGGCAGCCTGCGGGATCCACCGGGAGCCTCCAAGAAGATGGCGGAAGACGGCGGGGGCTCGGGAGGAGGTGAGAACAACCTTTATTTTTTTTTTAACCCTTGTGCTCCTAGTTAGGAGCAGTTTTACTGTACTGAGCATGCTCAGTACAGTAAAACGGGGTCCGAGGAGACATCACATGTTTCCTCGGACCCTTCTCCATAGGGCCCCATGTTATAGGGATCGGACCTAATCGGATGTGCACTAAATGCCATCCGATTTGGTCCGATCTGAATCTGTCAGATTTTATTTTCGGTGCAAAAATCGGAGCAAGCTCCGATTTTTGCACCGATAATAAAATCGGACAGAATCGGATCGGACCAAATCGGATGGCATTTAGTGCACATCCGATTCGGTCCGATGCCCATAGAGCTGCATGGGGCCCAAAATCGGTCCGATGCTGTCCGATTTTTATCGGACAGCATTGGAAATGATAAAATCGTTATGTGAAAGCAGCCTTAAGTGTTCTTCATTCAGTCTGCACACTGGTTAAACAGAATGCTTTTTATTTTATCCATACACATTCTATGCTACAGATATGATGTCTACACCTCTTCCTGGACATGATACCTCTGCTAATCAACCTAATGAATGCTTGTAATCATTTCACATTCTCATGGTCTTTTGTGTCACAGTCATTTAACCTTAAATGAAAGATAGACTGGGTCCCAGGAAGCCTTAGGTTTAGAACATCTCTGACCTTCTATGTGAACCCTGGCATACCCTTTATCCTAATGTATCTGTCACTCTAACTTGATAATACGCTACATCCATTGCTTTTATGTAGCAATTACCCTATTTTGGTTTTCTAAAGAATTTCACCCTGTTCTTCATGGAATTCTTGTCATTCATGCAAGGATTTATGGCACTATGACCCTATCTATAGTCTTTTGCTTGATGTTCTCAAAAGTCTTTTTATCTAATTTACTCTCCATCTTTTGGCTCCTGTGTGTGTGACAGTATTCTTTAGGACATTTTGAGATTTTTCTGCCTCTTTAATTTCACCATAATGTCTGACGACCAGCACCGGCTCATCATAACAAAATAAACCTGATACTTCTACCTTTGTGGATTTTGGCCCTATTTTACACCCAAATGAATGTCTAATTTAATCCTTACTCATTACCTAAGCAGTTTCCTTATTAGGCCGGTCCTAGTATTAAACTAATAAACTTTCAAATGGTAGGGACACATGGTGCTTCGTCCTTCAGATGATTATGCAGTCTATATATTTTTTATATAACATAGAAGAATTTAGGTGAGAATAATGTCTCTAAATATGGGTGTGGTTGATGAATTGTTCCATACTCAACAGATACAGACTACGATATTTTATTATTTCTTCTACTTCTATTAGGTCGAAATTTCACATCCGTGACTCCTGCTGCAAATATGAAACACAATGCCCAGGCTGCCACGGGTCACCTAAACTGAACTTCACAGTCTCATATACAGTGGGTAAAATAAGTATTTGATACACTGCCAATTTTGCAAGTTTTCTCACATTCATCCTTCAATATAGTGCAATTGTGCTATCCCCTTTGCAGAAAAGTACCCAAAAGTATGATGTTTCCACCTCCATGCTTCACGGGTGAGACAGTGTTCTTGGGGTTGCCCTTAAAGTTCTTCTGCCAAAAATGGCGAGAGGAGTTGATACCAAAAAGTTCTATTTTGGTCTCATCTGACCACATGACCTTCTCCCATGCCTCCTGTGGATCATCTAGATGGGCACTGGAGCACTTCAAACAGGCCTGGACATGTGCTTTAGTGAGCAGGGGAACATTGTGTGCCCTGCAGGATCTTAATCCATGACGGCATAGTGTGTTACTAATGGTAATCTTTGAGACAGTGGTCCCAACTCTCAGGTCATTGACCAGGTCCTTCAATATAATTCTGGGCTGATTTCTGACCTTTCTCAGAATCATCTTACCCCACGATGCAAGATCTTACATAAAGCCCCAGATCGAGGAAGAGTGACAGTCATCTTGTGTTTTTTTCCATTTTGTAATAATTGCGCCAAAAGTGATTGCCTTCACATCAAGCCGCTTCCTATTGTTCTGTAGCCCATCTCAGCCTTGTGCATGTCTATAATTGTATTCCTGATGTCCTTAGACAGCTCTTTGGTCTTGGCCATGATGGAGAGGTTGGACTATGGCTTATTTAGTGTGTGGAAAGGTGTTTTCTACATAGATAATGATTTCAAACAGGGGCAATTAATACTGTTAATGAGTACACAGTAAGGAGGCTAAGAGGTCTGTGAGAACCAGAATTCTGGCTATTTGGTAGGTAATCAAACACTTTTTTCATGCAATAAAATGCAATTTAATTACCGTATGTAAAAACCATACAATGTAAATTTCAGTTTTTTGTTTTTTTTTTAGATTCTGAGTCTCACAGTTGAAGTGTACCTACGATAAAAATGACAAACCTCCCCATTCTTTAGATGGGTATACTTGCAAAATCAGCAGTGTATCAAATACTTATTTTCCCCATTGTACGTCTATAAGGATGTTAAGTTCAAGGCAGGAGGCCTGCAGCCAGACCATGAATCATGGACCATGGCACACAGGTGTGTGAAAGCAGTGTGATTATTTAAGAGGACAAACCAGCAGGTTTTAGGGCTATAAAGTGAAGCCAGTGTCTTACAGACTCTGGGATACTGAGTGCAATCATACCTTTACTTCAATGATTACATGTATGATAGCTGAGATAAATGCTATAGAACTCCTTAGAAAGTGTGCAGCAGAGGGATGGAGTATGCAGCAATTAGCATATGAGGGGCTGGGTTTCTTTGTATTACTGCCCTGTTTTCTCTAAGCCAAACCCTCCCCCCTCCCTCCATCTGCCTGATTGTGATGGTCACAAGCAGGAGAAGCTCCCCCTCCCCCCTCCAGTCTCTACATGTCCTCATCTGTCTCCTCTCACAGACCTGGACAGATCCCTGCTATTGTCATCACAGATCACTGATGGGGATCTGTCTATAGAGCAGGGGTGAACTATGGAGATAGGAGTGCACATGCTTCAGGAGATGTAGTATTAGGTGCTACCCCGCTCAGTGGTAAAAGAGAAGCATATGGGAGAAAAAGAACCACTGTATAGACGGGGGTGCACACTTTAGTAAGGTATTTTTATTTTATTTTTTCAAAATTTGCAAGTGGCAGTACAACACAGAGTATAAATAAAAACTATTAAAACAATTACTTAGTAACTTGTCACCCACCCAAACATACTCCTGCCTATGGTAGTCGGCAAGAGGGATCAATTATAAACAATAGGCAAACCATCAATGTAATCTCCTTATACAGACAGTAATTGAAAACCAGCAAGGGTGCAGAAAATTACTATATAATTAAGCTTAGATGTGAGTTAGGAAACATATCTGGGGCATTCATAATACATCAAACAATTAGTGTGGTGCTACTTATTAGGCTGATGAGCCTAGTTCCTTCAGTCTGCCCCACATACAGTTGGTCAAAGCCTTTACATATACCTCAATGCAGATCACAATAAATGTGCACCATTTGCTGCTTCCAGCAGCCACCCTATACATTGTTGCCTATTTTGGACCCCGCCAGGACTGATATAATCCTATGATGTATGGAGTGCGGGGAGCGGCCCGACGCGTATCGCCCAAACAGGCTTCGTCAGGGGCTGAGGCCACCCTGGTTTTGCCTGTCTTAAATGTGTGCAAGTCATGTTCTCAGTCTCCTCCATGGGTTGTGCCCAGCCGCCCAGTCAGTCCGCCCCATCACTTCCGCTGCGTCACTTCCTGTAATCACATGACACCGGGTGATAGGCTGAGCAGGGCTGTCAATCTCCTACACAGTTGGTGTGGAGAGACAGAGGGAAATCGCCATGTTGGTTATGGGCATTATGCCAGTAACCAACCACCTGTATAGTTTAGCATAATGCCGCTGCGGTGGTCTGGCTGGGAGGGTGGTGATAAATAAAGCACGTGGGGGAAGAGAAAAAAAAAAGTGGATAATTCTCAATATGGGACTATGGAGAGAGAGGGGAAGATTTTCAAAGGATTTAGTTACTACTTATTGCAGCATACCAGACGCCGCTATACGATTCCATATACTCATTATTGGCAGTATACCAAACGTCACCTGAATATTCCATACAGGCCACAGTGATGTTGCCAAGGTGAGTCCAGGATATGTAAGGAAACATCACGGCAGGGGTCCCTCTAAGCGATGTCTCATAGTACTCGACCATCAGAGACCACTTTTGGGTGTATACCAAGCTCGCCATATAGATGCGTACGGACCGCGGTGGTATAACCAGGGTGAACCTGTTGATGTTGCACCTCAATGGCGATGCACCAGACGGCGTCAGACATTTGCGCATAGGCCATGGTGGTGTTGCCAAGGTGAGTCCAAGACATATTGGAAAACATAGAGGAGGGGTCAGGAACCTTTTTGGCTGAGGCAGCCATAATCGCCACATATTTGAAAATTTTATTCTGAGAGAGCTGTACAATATGTTTAATACTTAATACAAGTAAATGTGTGCATTTTATGTAAGACCAACACCTTTAACCCCTTCATGACCGGGAATTTTTCATTTTTCATTTTCATTTTTTGCTCCCCTGCTTCCAAGAGCCATAACTTTTTTATTTTTCCATCAATATAGACATTTTTTGCGGGACGAGATGTACTTTCATATGCAATAATTTATTTTACCATATAGTGTACAGGGAAATTGCAAAAAAATTCTAAATGCAGTGAAATTGCAAAAAAAGTGCAATAACACGTTTGTTTTTTGGGTATTTTAGTCGCCATGTTCACTAAATGGTAAAACCGATGTGACGGGGTGATGCCTCGGGTCGGTACGAGTTCGTAGACACCCAACATGTATACCTTTATTGGTATCTAGGTGGTGAAAATAAATTCAGAAGTTTGCAAAAAAACAAAAACAGACTTTTTGCGCCATGTTCTGCGACCCGTAGTGTCCTCATTTTTCAGGATCTGGAGCTATGTGATGGCTTATTTTTTGCGTCTTGAGCTAATGTTTCTAATGATACCATTTTGGGTGGATCCACAGTTTTGATCGCCAGTTATTGCATTTTAGAGCAATGTTGCGGCGACCAAAAAAAAATGGCGTTTGGACCATTTTTTCCGTTACGGAGTTTACGGCTCTCATTAACGGATTTAATATGATGATAGATCGACGGATTCTGAACGCGGCGATACCAAACGTGTATTTTTTTAATTTTTTTTAATACTTTTATTGTGATTGGGGGAAAAGGGGGGGTTATTTGAACTTTTATATATATATTTTTTTTTACAGGTTTTTAAAAACTTGATTTTTTTATTAATTCTTATTTTTACACTGCCCCTTTAATAGGCACCTTGCTGCACAGTCCGATCGCTTCTGAGAGATACAGATGAGTTGCAGCTCATCTGTATCTCTCATGGCCACTTTACACGTCCCAATATCGTCATCCAACTTCAATAAAAAGTCACGTGGTTGTGCGTTGGCGCCGATATCGTTCGTGCGTTGTATGGTGTAAATGTGCAATTCGATGCAAGATGATGCCAAAACGATATCGGGGAAAAATTGTGCAGGCTCTCCAACTGCCCGATATTGGATGGACGATCTGGCAGAATCGTGCTGTGTGACAGCCCAACACCGACTTGGAGAACAACTTCCCTTATTCACTCCCATGTTAAATGGTCGTTCCCTGGTTCGCGCGTACAAGGGGGCGTAGACATCGCAGTTGTGTTGCCTGCCAATAAGTCTCTAAATTCTTATTAATAACGCTGTTATGCTGTTGCTAACCAATAATGAATCCCCTTGCAGGCTCCAATATGGTACCCCCATCATCCCCTTGCAGCCCTCAATATGGTACCCCCATCATCCCCATTCCAGCACCCAATATGGTACCCCCATCATCCCCTTGCAGCCCTCAATATGGTACCCCCATCATCCCCTTTCCAGCACCTAATATGGTACCCCCATCATTCCCTTGCAGCTCCCAATATGGTACCCCCATCATCTCCTTGCAATACCCCCACCATCGTCTTGCAGTACCCCCATCATTCCCCTGCAGTACCGACATCATCCCCTTGCAGTACATCCATCATCTCCATACAGTACCCCTATTATCTCCATGCAGCACCCCCATTATCCCCATGCAGTACCCTATTACCCCATGCAGTAGCCCCATCATCTCCTTGCAGTACCCCCATCATTACCTTGCAGTACCCCATCATTACCTTGCAGTATACCCATCATCCCAATGCAGTACCCCATCATCCCCTTGCAGTACCCCATCATCCCCATGCAGTTCCCCCATCATCCCCATGGTGTTCCCCCTTATCTCCATGCAGTACCCCCATTATCCCCATACAGTACCCCCATTATCCCCATGCAGTACCCCCATCATCTTCTTGCAGTACACCTATCATCTCATTGCAGTACCCCGTCATCCCCATGCAGTACCCTCATCATCCCCTTGCAGTACCGCATCATACCCTTGCAGTACCCCCATCATTACCTTGCAGTATACCCATCATCCCATTGCAGTTCCCCCATCATGCCCTTGCAGCCCCCACCACAGTGCCACACATATCCACACACACACATACTCACTCGCTGATCCTCCACAGCGCTGTACTGTGTTTCGGGTGCTGCTGCTCTGTCTCTGCTGTCTACAGCCAATCAGAAGCCATCAGCCACGATTCAATCAGAGGCCGGCAGTGGCAGGCGAATTAGATTCCCGCTGGTGATGTCAGGTGCCACTGATTGGGCCGCTGCTGGCCCTCTGATTGGATCGCGGCTGCTGGCCCTCTGATTGGCCCTCCGATTGGCTGCAGACAGCAGAGACAAAGCAGTGGCAGAAGAAACACAGTACAAGGGCGGTGGGCACCGGTTTTGGCTGCGATCCAGATGCGGCCATCAAAAGAGACACATCTGGCTCGCGAGTCATAGGTTTCCGACCCATGCTATAGAGCATGCTGGGGGTTATGGTGTCTCTGTATCTGCAGACTGTCTGATGGAGCATGGTGGGGGTTGTAGTGTCTCTGTATCTTCAGACTGTGTGATGGAGCATGCTATGGGTTGTAGTGTCTCTGTATCTGCAGACTGTGTGATGGAGCATGCTGGGGGTTGTAGTGTCTTTGGATCTGCAGATTCTGATGAAGTTACACTACAACGCCCAGGATGCTCCATAGACAGATCCCCATCTGTGATGACAATAGCAGGGATCGGTCCAGATCTGTGAGAGAAGACAGATGAAGACATGTAGAGACAGGAGGGAATGGGGTCTACTACTACTTGTGAGATCACAGTCACGCAGGGAGATGGAGGGAGGGAGAGAGGGATGGGGAGGGTTTGACTTAGATAAAATAGAGCAGTAATACTACAAAGAAACTCAGCCGTTCATATGCTAATGTGTTGCACACTCTGTCCCCTTGCTGCACACTTTCTAGAGACTTCTATAACATGTACTGTATCAATCATACATGGAATTATTGAAGTAAAGGTATGATTGCACTCAGTATCCCAGAGCCTGTAAGGTAGTGCCTTCACTTTATGGACCTAAACCCTGCTGGTTGGTCCTCTTTAACTATTGACAGCATCCAACACTTTTAATGGTTCCAAAAGTAAATTTTGGACACATTTCAGACAAATAATGAATCCATGTAACTGACTTTTAAGGGATTCCCTTCTTTCTCTGGAATGTCTTAAAAGATTTGTTTAAAGTGTTTCTCCACTGATAATGCAGTGACTTATGCTGCACCTCTGCTGCTATGTGAATGCCGCAGTCACGTGTCTATACGCCCAGGACAGGTGGCACAAAGAGCAGCTCTGCCCATTCTGACTCTATTATAGAGACATAGCAACGAAGATTGGTCAGCAACCTGGACAATACTAAGAGAGGAGCAGCAGGGGATTAGCAGATGGCTAATTTTTTGATATTTTAATAGCACATCCTGTTTTTTCAAAATATTACTGTTATGCACTTGTTATGTGCGCCCCCTGCTGTTCTTGTGATTCCCTCTCTGAATGTCTTCTAATGTGTCCAGTTTGGTGGTCACATATGCTCAGTAGCCCTGTCTCACTAGCCAAACCCCCCCTGCACATAGATGCCAGAATAATTCCTGCTAATGTGCAGGCCAGCCATAAAAAAGTGTATTAGAAAAGACCTCTAGTCTCCAGCACTACAGACATGTGGTGGCCGTTCTGAGAGGGAATCAAAGGAATAGCAGGAGGTATTATAAGTCACGTTAACTAGAAAAGAGGAGAGAGAGCGCACATAGGGTCTGGGTATAGGGCTAAAATCGTGGGGTGACAGAACCACAAACCTTTTAGGGTTGTACCTGTCACAAAACCTTATAGACATATAAGGCTGCAGCACTCCGCCCGAGATAAGTGATCAATATGTAGAGGTGGAGGGTGCTTTATCATGTGCTGCTATCCCAATTTTCAAAGGAAGTCAGGATCCAGAATAGTGTGGATAAAACTGTACCTTTATTCTGTCTGACGCGTTTCGTGAACCAGCTGCCCACTTCTTCACAGATATACAAGCTTATAGGCATGTGTGCACAATGCCAATCAATAGGTAGCAGACAACAATGACGGGCATTACGTCTAGCAGTGCATGAAAAAAATGCAACACAGTTCACAAAGTTCATCGACGCAATAACACTGATCATAGATGAATCATCGGCAGTTCTCACATGTCAAAAGTATATACAGCAAAATATAGAAGATATCAGTGAGAACCAGCCTAATGTCTTCTAAGCCTCCCACACAGCTGTTGCTGTTTTAGTTAATGAGAAGAAATAAGAAAATAACCTGTTTGGTATAATCAAAGTTGAAGAAACATCGATGTGTCCAGCACAGATAGATAGAAATCCCAGAAGATTTTTATTCCAACATCGACAAAGCTGTACAGGCGTAAGGTAATGTGGCATAACCTGGGCACCGGATTACGTGTTTCGAGGCATCAGAGCCTCTTATTCATAACCGGTTATGATTATGATATGTTGTTTAATGATGTTGTATGATGTTTAAATAGAAATCCTTTGTAGTTTCTACCTACCTGTGCTGGACACATTGATGTTTCTCTGAACTGCTGGTTGGATTGCTTCCGTACACAAAGGGACAGGTGATCTGGAAATGTTCTTAACTCTTTATAATTAAACTTGGTTACTTATACACTGGACTATAATCCTACAAAATCCCTGACTTGGTGCAAGTGTTCCTAAAAGAATTGACGCAATTCTGAAGGCAGTGTGCTCACTCCAAATCATTTCTCTTTTGTTCATTCACTTTGCTTTTTGTTAATTGATAAGAAAGAATAAAGACAATACTTCTATTTGTGAACGGCTTTCTTACTTTCCACCCCTTAGTAAAGTATTGTACATGATTACACCAGACTGTGAATGATCATTACAGGCAGAGCTGCACCTCTAGGCCTCCGGAATGACTCCACATTTATCTCAAGTCTTCTCTTTACTCTCAAATTCATTTTTTTCTCCACCACCTGCCCCATCTTCCCAAGCTGTGCTTTCTTCAACCATCTCCAACATCCACCTTCTTCTTGACATGCCTACCCTCAATCTAATGTGCACTGCACCCTAAGGGCCTCTCATTTATAATATGTGAGGTGTACAACAGGCAATATATGTCTTGGAATTGTGAGGTCTATTTCATTAGTGAGACATTTCCAGGCCATTAGCAATGAGGTGTATATTATTAATATACAGCAGTGCAGAGGCAGCTCTTTTGGATTGACAGTGCAGTTTTAAGGCTTCTTTTGACATGTTCAGACTTAGTCAATGTGCTTTGTGTCTTGACTGTGTCATTCCCTGCTTTGGATACCTTAGAATTCTTGTGAGGTGTTGAGTATTAAATACCCCTAAGTAATGAAGCACTGTATAGCTTACATTGCTATCAGAATGTCAATGGGTTTAACACTATACGTGACGTTCCTTTCATTTAGGACATACATGTACTTTTTTCAGCAAACTTAATCCCTGTCCTTAAATACATTATGCAAATTGTCTCTTCAGAAAGGAAGTAGATGAACTCTAATGCCACCTATTGGAAGTAACCGTTCTAAGTCAAAAACGACCCTTTAACGAGCCTTGTCGTATGATTTAGGATTTATACCAGATGAGAACCTCAATCTGCAGACACAGTGTGTTAGGGTGATCGCCCCTCGTCAGTATGAGATCTGATCTGGCTGTATGAGAGGTTATGTGGGGTCTAATAGTTGGCATTAGAGTTCGCCTACTTCCTTCCTGACAAGAGAATTTGCATATTTCCCAGAGGAGCATTGCAGCTTTAAGTCTCTTCATCACTGGTATTCTGAATTGGTGTGTCAGTCTCGGCAAGGAGAAAAGCTTTCCCCTTAGACCCCACTTAGCCTCTCATGCAGCCAGATCAGATCTCATACTGTGCATTGTCGATTGATCTGATACACTTTGTCAGCAAATTGAGTTTGTCTGGTATTAATCATATGACGCAAGTAATCAAGGTATCCGGATGATTGAGCGCTCCCAAGGAGATTTACCTTATGATAAGGACTCTGACTCCTTTTTCCTTCTTGGAGATTTATTTCAAATGGCTTCACAGTAATAAAAAGTCATAAAAGTCATAAAAGCATAATTAAAACAACGCGTTTCGGCTATAAATGTCATAAAATAGCCTTCCTCAGGTATATGAAGTATTACATAAAATTTGGAGGTTATATAGTGTGTGTTATCCCTCCTAATTAATCATATTGATCACACATGTCTGACTCTTCAGTATCCAGTCTCATTAGTGTTAACCAGTTCCTCCCAAGATAAAAAAGAGAACAATAGAATAAATATACACATATATCTCTCTCTTCCTTTTTGTATATATATATATATACACATATACATATAAGGGTATAATTCAAAAAACCAATTGTATTTTAAACACTATTAGTTCCCTTTTGTTCCATTATTAATCTTTATCTTTGTTTTCTTTTTCTTTTCTTTTTCTTTTTATTTTTGTGTTTCGAAATCAAGGTCCAAATATCATAGTATTATTTTTATTTCTTATTAATTATGATCCACTTGATATCAAAAATTATATTCCCAAAAGATAAAAAAAAAAAATAATTTTTAAATGTTTTTTTAATAATTCCAGATGGAATCGCTCCTGCACATTTTCTACCAACATATCTACCCCAGTCAGAGGTATATACCACTAGGCTATACACTTCATCTATAGGACACTTGCTCCAAGTCAACCCATTCATAAGTACCACATAATTGTTACGTCCCAATATATCTCTAGCCCCCTCAAAGAGACAGCTATATTGGGTCGCTATATACTAGCGTGATAACTTCACCATAAAATATTTTACAATTTCCTTGATAATATATACAAATATATCTCATATATTGCATACTTCTACTGGGATCGATCTTGCTCTATTCACGTTCGATCATTTTATCTTCACCCAAAAACCTGCTAAACCATCTTATCCTCCACCAGAGAGTGATTAAATCTTCTTTTCCCTACTGAAACAACTGCCTTCATAATAAAAGGTGGACCATTATACATTGTAAACAGTTTCATATAGCTGTCTCTTTGAGGGGGATAAAGATATATTGGGACGTAACAATTATGTGGTACTTATGAATGGGTTGACTTGGAGCAAGTGTCCTATAGATGAAGTGTATAGCCTAGTGGTATATACCTCTGACTGGGGAAGATATGTTGATAGAAAATGTGCAGGATCGATTCCATCTGGAATTGAAAAGAACATTTAAAAAAAGGTTTTTTTTTTTTGTTTTTTTTTATCTTTTGGGAATATAATTTTTTGATATCAAGTGGATCATAATTAATAAGAAATAAAAATAATACTATGATATTTGGACCTTGATTTCGAAACACAAAAATAAAAAGAAAAAGAAAAGAAAAAGAAAACAAAGATAAAGATTAATAATGGAACAAAAGGGAACTAATAATGTTTAAAATACAATTGGTTTTTTGAATTATACCCTTATATGTATATGTGTATATATATATATACAAAAAGGAAGAGAGAGATATCTACTATATAATTGCCGTAGGCATTTTCGTGTCGGACCCCGAAAACGCCGTGGCTATGTCACGCTGTGACGTCACCACGCGCGAGCAATGGCCGCAAAGCGGCCATTGCGAGTCGCTGTCCGAAAATAGAACCAGAGGCTCGGCCACAAAATTAGCGATGTACCGCTGAGGTAGCGCGAGCAATGGCCGTGAGGCCATTGCGAGTCGCTACCTCAGCAACCGCACCTGCCGCAAGTCTCTCTATACTTTCAATGGGGATCCATTGAGAGTCGCTTTGTAGCGCGAGCAATGGCCGCGAGGCCATTGCGAGTCGCTACCTCAGTCGCCGCACCTGCCGCAAGTCCCCCTATACTTTCTATGGGGATTACCGCAATCGCGCCACAAGTGGACTTGCGGCAGGTGCGGCAGCGAGTCGCTGGCTGAGTGCGAGCACTTGCGGCGCGGTTGCGGTAATCCCCATAAGGATTACCGCAACCGCGCCGCATTGCGAGTCGCTGGCTGAGTGCGAGCATTTGCGGCGCGGTTGCGGTAATCCCCATAAGGATTACCGCAACTGCGCCGCAAGTGCAAGTTGCGGCGCGGTTGCGGTAATCCCCATAGAAAGTATAGGGGGACTTGCGGCAGGTGCGGCAAGTGCGGTTTTGCCGCACCTGCCACAAGTCCCCCTATACTTTGTATGGGGATTACCGCAACCGCGCCGCAGATGCGGTTTTTAAATAAAATAAAATAATTTTAATACAAATAAATTCAATTAAAATAACAAATAATAAAAAAATTTAATAATAATAAAAATTGTAAAAAAACAAAACAAAATAAATAATACAATAAAAAATAGCTATCTACTATAATCAAATTAATGCACGTTCTAGAATCCCGATGCATTTGCATCGGGCTCACAGCTAGTATGTGTATATTTATTCTATTGTTCTCTTTTTTATCTTGGGAGGAACTGGTTAACACTAATGAGACTGGATACTGAAGAGTCAGACATGTGTGATCAATATGATTAATTAGGAGGGATAACACACACTATATAACCTCCAAACTTTATGTAATACTTCATATACCTGAGGAAGGCTATTTTATGACATTTATAGCCGAAACGCGTTGTTTTAATTATGCTTTTATGACTTTTATGACTGTTTACTACTGTGAAGCCATTTGAAATAAATCTCCAAGAAGGAAAAAGGAGTCAGTGTCCTTATCATAAGGTAAATCTCCTTGGGAGCGCTCAATCATCCGGATACCTTGATTATTTGCTTCATTCCACGGGCTCACAGCTGGGAGTTCCGCTCTCTGGAGGATAGCAGCAGCATACCAAGGAGACAAAGACCCCTGTAAGACCCCCAGTGGTTGATATGCGAAGAAACAAGACACAATAAAGGCGAGTTCTCTTGCCCTGTGTACTTCTAAGAAATATTGTACTTTTACATTTAGATCTGCGCCTGTTTTCTCTCTCCCCACCCTTCTCTGACCTACAGCCTCGAGGTCTATTGTGTGCAATTAATCATATGACAAAACTTGACAAAGGGTTATTTTTGATGTGTAGGATTGCTACTTCCAATAGGTGGCGCTAGAGTTTATCTACTTCCTCTCTAAAGAGACGATTTGCATATGTCCTAGAGGAGCATAGCAGCTTGTCTCCTCACTACTAACATGCCAGATTGGTGTTTCACTCTCCACAAGGAGAAAAGCTTTCCCCTTAATATATTATGTGGTGAAAGTCATTATATGGAAGGCTTGAGTGCGAGAAACAATATTCTTTTTCATTGCATCTATCTCAATACCATGGGGCTAAATTATAAACTGCACTCTATTACGTCAATGGCAGTGCTGAATTATTTATGCTTCTAGCGCTCAGTGCTAATTTTTAGCTGTTCATTAATGTGTCTGGTTTAGATGGACTACAAACATTCAGACGCATTAAATAATTCAGCAGTGTACTCGAGGGAGGCATCTATCAGTAGTAGAGAAGAGGTCATTTGGATAAAGAAAAGGTGTGGAGTCGGAGGCGCTGCCTGCTATGGATGGCATGTTACCACATAGAAAAAGTTAGAATGAGAGCAGAAGCATTACTATCTGAATACCTGAGACAAAGCCTGTCTGGAGCCTCCAAGCTCTGCACCACTCCAGTTTATGTGGAACTACAACCCTTTGCATTCCTGCAGCTGCTGGGGATGACGGAAGTTCTAGTTTCACAAAAAGTGGAGTGCCGCAGGTTCTTGATTCACGGCCTAGAGATTTTTGCTTATGCAATGCAAGATTTTCTTGAAGTCCCACACTTATATAGCTCCTCATACCCATTAGATGGCTGTCAATCAAATGATGGTTTGTCTTGCAGACATCTCAGTCAGCCAAGCGCTCCTGTGTTCTCTATGAGACTGCAGCCACCAGACATGTTTGGCAGTGGCTTATTGCTGGAAAAACAAAAAGATCCTCAGGCTGAAGTCAGACATGTCAGATCCTTAACACCCCTTTCAAAGTCTCCCTGGACATTAGACTGTTAGTCAGAACCATTGTTATCAGTGGGTTTGCAGACTTCAGTCTAAGGGCTAGGTCTCACATAACGATATTGGTAACGATATCGTCCTATTTGTGACGTAGGAACGATATCCTTACCGATATCGTTGCGTGTGACTGATAGCAGCGATCAGGCCCCTGCTGTGAGGTCGCTGATCGTTGCACAGGGCTCCTGACCATTTTTTGGTCGTTGGCCCCCCCGCTGGTCACCACACATCGGTGTGTGTGACCGGCGGGGGCAGCGATCAGCGACCTGTCAGGATCCCCCGCCATGTCACAGCGCCGCACAGCAGCGCTGTAACATGGCATCCAGGGTGACAAGCGGGCTTAGAGACCCGCTTGTTTACCATGGTTACCGGCACCCGCCCGCTTCCGAGTTGCGGGGAGCAAGCGGGTGCCGACCTCTCCTATCCTGTCCCTCACTATTCTCATCTCTCCCTGCTATTTCCCTGTTCCCTACTCTATCCCCTATCCTAAACCCTAATCCTATCCCTCTCCTTGTTCTAAATAAAGAAATCCCCCCCCGAGGCTCACCGGCATCAGAGGCTCCCATACCGGCATCTCTGGAGATCTCAGGGGTAAAGGACCTGTGATGAGGTCACAGTCATGTGACCGGCCTATACTATACAGTATAGGTGGGTCACATGACTGTGACCTCATCACAGGTCCTTTACCCCTGAGATCTCCATTACAGAGATGCCGGTATGGGAGCCTCTGATGCCGGTGAGCCTCGGGGGGGGGGGGATTTCTTTATTTAGAACAAGGAGAGGGATAGGATTAGGGTTTAGGATAGGGGATAGAGTAGGGAACAGGGAAATAGCAGGGAGAGATGAGAATAGTGAGGGACAGGATAGGAGAGGATGCACCCGCTCGCTCCCCGCAACTCGGAAGCGGGCGGGTGCCGGTAACCATGGTAAACAAGCGGGTCTCTAAGTGCAGGAGAGACCCGCTGTTACCATGGTTACCAGCGTCCGTCCGCTCCCAGGATGCAGGGAACGAGCGGACGCTGGGTACCAACGATCTGGCTGCCCAGAGGTCGCTGGTGAAGTCGGTCAGTGTGACAGCTCACCAGCGACCTGATAACGATGTGTCAACGATGCATCAACGATGCTGATCGTTGTCGGCATCGCTGACACATCGTTATGTGAGACCGGGGCTTAATATACAGTTAGGGCCATAAATATTTGGACAGTGACACAATTTTCGCGAGTTGGGCTCTGCATGCCACCACATTGAATTTGAAATGAAACCTCTACAACAGAATTCAAGTGCAGATTGTAACGTTTAATTTGAAGGGTTGAACAAAAATATCTGATAGAAAATGTAGGAATTGTACACATTTCTTTACAAACACTCCACATTTTAGGAGGTCAAAAGTAATTGGACAAATAAACATAACCCAAACAAAATATTTTTATTTTCAATATTTTGTTGCGAATCCTTTGGAGGCAATCACTGCCTTAAGTCTGGAACCCATGGACATCACCAAACGCTGTGCTTCCTCCTTCTTAATGCTTTGCCAGGCCTTTACAGCCGCAGCCTTCAGGTCTTGCTTGTTTGTGGGTCTTTCCGTCTTAAGTCTGGATTTGAGCAAGTGAAATGCATGCTCAATTGGGTTAAGATCTAGTGATTGACTTGGCCATTGCAGAATGTTCCACTTTTTTGCACTCATGAACTCCTGGGTAGCTTTGGCTGTATGCTTGGGGTCATTGTCCATCTGTACTATGAAGTGCCGTCCAATCAACTTTGCAGCATTTGGCTGAATCTGGGCTGAAAGTATATCCCGGTACACTTCAGAATTCATCCGGCTACTCTTGTCTGCTGTTATGTCATCAATAAACACAAGTGACCCAGTGCCATTGAAAGCCATGCATGCCCATGCCATCATGTTGCCTCCACCATGTTTTACAGAGGATGTGGTGTGCCTTGGATCATGTGCCGTTCCCTTTCTTCTCCAAACTTTTTTCTTTCCATAATTCTGGTACAGGTTGATCTTTGTCTCATCTGTCCATAGAATACTTTTCCAGAACTGAGCTGGCTTCTTGAGGTGTTTTTCAGCAAATTTAACTCTGGCCTGTCTATTTTTGGAATTGATGAATGGTTTGCATCTAGATGTGAACCCTTTGTATTTACTGTCATGGAGTCTTCTCTTTACTGTTGACTTAGAGACAGATACACCTACTTCACTGAGAGTGTTCTGGACTTCAGTTGATGTTGTGAACGGGTTCTTCTTCACCAAATAAAGTATGCGGCGATCATCCACCACTGTTGTCATCTGTGGACGCTCAGGCCTTTTAGAGTTCCCAAGCTCACCAGTCAATTCTTTTTTTCTCAGAATGTACCCAACTGTTGATTTTGCTACTCCAAGCATGTCTGC
>JARQOC010000008.1:97052858-97241626 GCA_033576535.1 Allobates femoralis | reverse complement strand
CTACATCAGGGGTGGGGAACCTTTTTCTGACGGGGGCCGTTTGAAAATTTCTACCATCCTTCGAGGTCCGCACAAATTATTAACTTTAAAATTCCCCTGCTATATTTGGTTAAACAATCAACTCACCCCTACTGTGGTGGCTGTAGAGGATTCTCCTTGGCATGGCTGTGATGTTCGGTGATATTGATCATGTTGCTTCTCAACTGCTTTTCCAGGTTTGCTAGGGCCATAAACATCACAGGAGAAACCAGGGGCATATACATCACTGGTGAGGCTGAGGCTGGGGCATACAGATCACTGGGGAGCTGGATTTATAGGGCAGACAGTTGGCAAAATGTGGCTGCCAGCCTAAGCAATATGGACCCCAGGAAAAGGTCACCTGCAGTGAGTCTCAGCAACCAACCGCCATACAACCAGCTCTACCTTCATCTGCTGTATCATCACCCATCCCTTGCAGACTAAATGCCTTCATGGGCAGGGTCCTGTCTCCTCCAGTACCTGTATGTGTCTTGTATTATTCATGACCATTGTACTTGTCTATGTATGCTCCTTTTCCCATGTAAAGCGCCATGGAATAAATGGCAGTATATGAATAATAATTTAGCCAAAATCTATTGCTACGCAGAAACCCGCTGGCCCCCTTCACTGCAATACATGTTGCCTGACAATCAGAGTCCAGCAGCTGACATAGGCAAGCCAGTCACGTGCAGGGCATGGACGTGACAATATGTGTGGTGCCCCTGCGGATGCAGTTGCCACAGATGTACTGCACCCCTGTTAGGGTGTAGTATCCCATTCAAGGGTAAGAGGGGCACAGACCAGAGGGACCACTCAGATCATACACGGAACCACTGTAGTGGGTTTAGGTGGTGAAGGAAGTAGTTGGAGGGAGCACTAGGAAGGAGTGAGGCCAGGAAGAACACATGTAGATGACACGTGACAAAGGGTATAAAAAGAGCAAGAAAGATCTAGAATGCAGGAGAGACAGTTATACAGTTGAGGAGGGAGTTGACCAGCTGAGGAGAGGCGGTAAAACAGGTGAGGAGAGACCGTTAAACAACAAGGGTCGAGTTGGAGGGAAGCTAGAGCAAGAAAGCCACTCACAAAAGAAAGAACTTAAGTGTCCAGAGGCCAGATTGAGGAGCAGAAACATCACCCAGGTGGCTCCAGGAGAGGGAGAGGGTCCTAGAGACACGAGCAGTGATCATTCCAGCCATAGGACTCAAATTCATTATCAAGCGCAAGGCAGTGGAGGGACTGGGCCAAAGAATAGGGACACCAGTAACCTCAAGACTAGTTGAGAATCCTGACCAGGCTCAACTAGCAACCCGGAGGCCGTGTAGCACTTCCAAGGTGACACGATCGACTTCCGCGCACATCTGCTGAAAAGGTGGCAACTATAGGGCTAAGGGGAGACACTGCAGGTTAACCCCTAAGAAAAGCCCACAGTCACTGGCTCACAGCTCTGTGTGGCGAGGCGCAAGGCAGGAGGGTGAAGCAAGCGCAGTGTAAAAAGGCTGAGAAAGGACAGAGAAGGGGTGCCGGTTATGTGTCATCCTCCTACCGGGAGTAGCTGGATCACTGCCTCCAAGAACCCAGTGCTCAGTGGGCTGTAATATAATGACTGTGAGTAAAAGAACTGAAGACTCAAGCTGCTGTGTCTGTGAACTTTCTTACGGGCCAAAAGCACCAGAAACATAACTACCAACTCACTCAGGTACCTCAAGCTGCCCTGGGGGTTAGCCCTACTCGTAGTGGACTTAAAAAGATTTCTGCCTCACAACCATCAGCCCCTAGGAGAACTGTCGTGCAGCGGCGGCCATCTATAGCTGCAACCTGTGGGTGGCGTCACGTAAATTAACAAGTATCCCCAGCTCCAGTCATCCCTTCCAGAATGTACCCTCCACACCAGATGCCCTTCCCTTAGAGAGAGAGCCACTCACATCTAACTATTCGTGACACCGCCAGGGTCACAGAGCCGGGTCTCGGTCCCTGTGATCCCTGTGATCCCCGTAATGAAGCCTCAAAACAGCCCGGTTCCGAGTATCCTAAGGCCCTGGATGGGTGTGTCACTGCCTGTGGCTGACAAATAATGGGAGCAGGGAAGGAAAAGAAGAATAATTTATTTAAAAAAAATGTGTTGGAAAGGAGCAGAAGAATGAGGAATATTATTACTGAGAGGGGCCCAAGATGAGGGACATTATACCAGGAAGACGCCCAGGACAGGGTACAGTATTACTAAAAGGGGCCGAGGATGGATGATTTTTTTTTTCCAATAGATTTTTATTGTAAATTTTCAACAAGAATATAACCTAACAGGAAAACCAAACAGGTTAACAAAACATAACGAAATTTAAGATGAAGGAATGAAAGGAGGGTGGGATGGGGAGAATAAGCAGTATCAGAATCTCAATCACATAACTTCATTTACACAATAATTCCTTAGATACCTATGGGGAAAATAACCCATTTACTGGAAATCCAATGGACCCAATCAGCTGCACATTGTCACTTGGGTTCATAAGTGTGGGATAGTGTATATTCATGATGGAAATGCTTATTTATTTGAGATGGGAGCTCAGAAAAGGAAGGTGGGGAGTCAGACATCAACCTAGAGGTGATAACCATTTGGACTGCTGCCAGGATGTGTACAGTCAAACCTCTACAGCCAATAGGAGATTTGTTGATACCGACATTAAAGGGAACCTGTCAGGTGGTTTATGCTCCCCAGCTATCACTATCTGCACCTGTAGCTTTATAATACTATTCTAATCATCCCTTTCTGAGCTCAGAGTGTAATGCAAAAGGTGAAAAAAAGCATTTATACACTTACATTTCAGTCCCCACCTTGGAGGAGGGAGACTGTCTGGCAGGATAATAGTTAACTCATTATTAACTAGCATGTCTAAAGGACCTGTGTGATGTAACGATCATGTGACTATAGTGGACGGAGCTAAGCGAGCAGACTCATATTATGTTCTATGGTGACTTAGCACCACCTATTGTAGTCACATGGTTATGACATCACATCAGGTCTCCCAACATGTTCTAACATAAGGCTGAAATGTTAACTATTAACTTGCCAAACAGTCTCCGTCCTCCAAGCTGGAGACTGACTGCCTCATTACATAAGGAAATGCAAGTGTATAAATGCTATTTTCACCTTTCACATTACACTATGAGCTCACACAGGGATGATTAGACTAGTATTATAAAGCTGCACCTACAGATAGTGATAGCTGGGGGGGGGAATAAACTAATGGACAGATTCCCTTTAAGGATTGCTAAGGAATATGAGAAAGAAATAGTATCGCCCAGGACCTCCAACAGGAGAGAAAAGACAGACCCAGAAAGGAAGGATGTTAGGACAGGACCACCAAACATGTTCCGGAGAGCATATATGCCCACATTTCCTCCAGCACTGAGGAGAGTAATCAGGAAAAAAATGAGACAATCTGTCAGGGGTAATGTACCAACCCATATATGTTTTCTTGAGTTGTTCCAAATGGTTCATGCACCTCGAAGACTTAGGCCCCTTTCACATCAGCAGTAATCGCTGATCGCAGCAGTTGCACTGAAAAAAGGCAACTGCACTACGTAGAGGCTTCGCGTTTCCACATAATCTGACACCATCCCTTTCCCCTTCCCTTCCCATCCTCCCCCTCCTCCCCCCACCACCCCTCATGACTACTCTCTTACTGTTCTATTTCCTCTCTTTGATTTTCCTCTCTCCCTTTTACTTGGTCAACTGTCAATATATGATGTTGCAGCAATGACTTCTACTGTGAAGATTGAATATTGATGTAAGGTCTTAAATGGAACATTATGTTGTAGATCCTAACACTTTAAGGCAGTGTCTACTCTGTAGACGCATAAAAATATATAGTATTTGCTGAGTTTGGGCCTAACTGGTTTGGCCACCATATCTACGTGATATTTGTTTGGATATACTGACTGAGAAGTAATGTGTGTTTTCTTCCACGTTATGAAAATTCAAAACTTTTCTAAAATAAAGAATTATAAAAGGCAACTGCCACGGTTACCGCATAACGGCCGCACTTGCGGTTCACGTGCGGCAAGCCCCATGCAATGTCTATGGGGCTTGCGGCAGGTGCGGCAAGAGCAGTATAGTCACGGTTTCAGCACTTGCCGCAGATGTGGCCACAAAAAAACGCAGCAGAAAGCGTTTTTTTTTCACGGCCGCATCTGCTGCAAGTGCTGAAACCGCACTTGCCGCACCTGCCGCAAGCCCCATAGACATTGCATGGGGCTTGCCGCAGGTGAACCGCAAGTGTGGCCGTTATGCGGTAACTGTGGCAGTTGCGTTTTTTTCACCACAACTGCCACGATCAGCACTTACCGCTGATGTGAAAAGGCCCTTAATCATCCATTTAACCATGTCTTGCCACTGAGAAAAGGAGAAACTCTCTCCAAGTCTACCCTCCCAGGGTCAGAGTTAATATTGAAGGATTTGTACAGTAGCGATTAATGTTTAGTGACTAGAGACTCGGCTTCAAATAGTCTCATGTGAGGGTTCAACAAACATGGACCTAGCAGTAGGAGACTCTTTTATGATGTGTCTAACCTGGAGGAAGTTATGTAAAATTATTTTTATGTAGGGAGAATTTCCATAAGTAATCACATCATTATCATCGTAAATATCATTTAGACACACAATACCATTCCCTTTTCAAATCTTTTTATTATGACAAATAAATATTTAAGCACAGTAATAAATATGGGTTTCTACAATGTCAAACACATTATAAAACAAAAGGGAAATAAGGGCAAGGGATACATAAAAATTAAAATAAAGCAAGAAGGAATCTACCTAGTATAGTAAGTGTAGTAATAGGAACGATATATATGAAAAGAAACTTAGCAACAATAAAACTATGTAATTTTGCACTTCAGTAAGGAAATGGAATAACTCCAGTGCCACCTTTAAGTAGCTCCTCAAAGTCAGTCGCTTTCTAACAAGCTTTTCAATATGACTAGTGATTTGTGCCAGATCAGAACCCCAAACTACAGACGCTGCGTTTCGGGGTACCTGCCCCTCATCAGTGTAGTGTGTGGGATATTCTGATCTGGCTGTGTGAGTGGGCTAAGACGAGGTCTGGGAACTTGCTACCTACCTTATTTAGAGGAGTTTTCCTGCAACCATAAGAAGACAGTTAAGTAGGTAAGGAGAATAAAGCCACATCCCTCCTCTAGGAAATATGCAAATTTGCACTTCAGTGAGGAAGTGGATGAACTCCAGTGCCATCACCTAAAACTATGTACAAAGACATGGTGGGTTGCTACGTCAGGAAGTATACGAGGAACCACTAGACTATCTAAGTAGGGACCACACAAAGAAAGGGAACCAACTTAAGCTAAAATATAGCAGAAAAACTTTATCTTCTTGATAGAAATTATCTTAAGTGAAAGTAAGAGATGGTGCAAACAGAGAAATCCAGGATGACCACTTCAACATATATTTTTTTTGCAGAAAATATATACTCAAACATACAATGAGATGAGATTTTGTCTAGTCGGTCTTCAATAACAGGGGGTCTTCATCTCGCCACTTGGATGCAATTAGATTTTTGTCTGTAGCTAAAATCTGAATAATCAAGAAATGTTCCTTTATGGGAAAGTCAGGTACACCAATTAAAAGCAATGCGAATTGCATGGTGAGATTAATAAGGGCCAAAATTGTTCTAATTTATTGCAGTTCCAAAATATGTGTTTGATAGTACCTCTGCATCCGCAATTTCTCCAACACATCATGCTGTTGCGTGGGTCTATAGAGTGTAATTTTTGTGGAGAGAGGTATTATTTATTCAATACCTTATATTGCATTTCTATAAGTGTGGTACATGGGATGGATGTATAGATGTCTGGTAGTATAGAAGAGAATTGATCCCTTATGGCCACTTTACACGCGGCAACAGGAAGATAGAAAACGGCAGGTTCAGAGACAATTGTACCTTTTACCTTCAAAACACCTTGAAGTGGCTGCGTGTAATTCAGGTATCTGCAAGGTGTTTTGAAGGTAAAAGGTACAATTGTCTCCGACACCTGCCGTTTTCTATCTTCCTGTTGCCGCGTGTAACGTGGCCATTATGGATTAGCAATCCAGCTCTAAACCCCCTTCCCACTCTTCTATCAATTTGCAATTATCCATTGACATATCATTATTTAATACTTGATAGATTCTATCTGTTTCAGTAGATTTTCGATATTATTAGGCATTGAAAAATTCAAATTCTTTTTATTTAAAGTGATTTTAATGAAAGTACAGGTCAACTCCTCATTAGCAGGTAGGTTGAATTCTCTTTTTAGTAAAGAAAAAGGTTTGATGTGATCTCCTACTAAAATATCTGAAAAAGTGTTATTCTTTGCTTCTTTCCAAAGTTTAAGGCTAATTGAAGGATAAATTACCTTGATTATCTCTATTGGTAACCAAGGTGGAATTGAAGTTTTGAATGTTGCTTTTGAGGTTTTAGCAAAGTGTCCCCATGCTTTGATAGAGGTTTTTAGAATTACAGAATCTGGTTGATGCTTTTTGGGGCTAATGATGTAGGACAGGATAAAAGTTGAAGGGTCAGAAGTTTGCATCTGGGATTTCTCAATGTTCACCCAGTTAGACGTGCTTTGTTTCTCCCACCACTTTCTGCAGTTAGTGATCACTATAGTCATATAGTAGGCTTTAACATTGGGAACACCCAACCCACCCCTCTTATTGTGTTTCATTAACATAACCCTAGCTATTCTTGGTAACTTGTCTCCCCAGATGAATTTAAATAGTTGAGTTTGAATTTTTTATAGATACCTTTGTTGTATCCAAAAGGGAAGAGATCTGAATATGAAGAATAGTTTAGGGAAGACAATCAATTTATACGATTCAATTCGTCCTAGCCATGAAATGTCCAATTTAGATAGGAAAAGGAGGTCATCAGAAGTTTTTCATAATTTCTTTCATATTCCTGTCTACTATGTTACAAAGAGGATTTGTTAAAATAATTCCCAGATATGATAGGGCTAAAGAAGACCAAGAAAGGCTGAATTCCTTTTTTAGGAGGTTTAATAGTGTGGAGTCAATATTAAATGGGAGCGCTTGAGTTTTTAAGGTATTTAATTTGTAGTAGGAAATGCAAGAGAATATGTTCGTGATTTCCAACAGTTTCCTTAGCAAATTAATAGGATACGCCATCATTACCATCAAATCGTCCACAAAGAGGGATGTCTTGTGTTGTCTACCGTTAATCGGTATACCCCGAATGCCTATTTCACACCTAATTCTCTCTATAAACGGTTCTAAAAAAATAGAGCAAATGTACTAGAAACATAGTTATTGGAAAGAACTTTAGCTGAAG
Source organism: Allobates femoralis (assembly GCA_033576535.1). Classification (NCBI taxonomy): domain Eukaryota; kingdom Metazoa; phylum Chordata; class Amphibia; order Anura; family Aromobatidae; genus Allobates; species Allobates femoralis. The sequence continues at coordinate 97,234,265 of JARQOC010000008.1, read as the reverse complement.
GAGCAGAGTACAGAGCCTTAATGGTGTTAAAAAGGTCACCAGATAAACCAAAACGCTGGAGGGTGAGGAACAGGAAACCCCAGTGCACCCTATCGAACGCCTTTTTGGTGTCCACAGTAATGGTAAGCACCAGGGCTCCCGTCCTCTCCACATGATTAAGGATATTAACAGCTCTTCTAGTGGTGTTGGTGGTACCCCTGTTCTTAATAAATCTGGCTTAGTCCGAATGGCTAAATTTCAGAATTATATCTGTGAGCCTGTTTCCCACCATTTTAGCCATTATTTTAACATCTGTGTTAATCAGGGAAATGGATCTGTAGTGAGCAACGTTATGCGGATTTCCTTTGTCCTTTGGGATTACTATTATAACTGCCTCCTGCATTTCTGCAGGAAGAAGTGGTGTTTTCGAAGCCGAATTAGTCAGCTTAGTTACAATGGGAGACATTAACGGTTCGAATGTTTTAAAATATTCGTTCAAAAATCCATCAGGACCTGGTGATTTCCCATTTTTTAGAGATTTTGTGGCTAGTGTTCTTTCCCAATTGGTGAATGGTAGATTTAAAAATGTATTATCTTCGGGGTCTAAGTGGGGCAGATGTACAGAGTCTAGGAATTAATAATTGAGAGGCTATTAGGTTGCAAAGTAGAACTCTCGTTTTTCAAATTATAAAGATTTTCATAAAATTTTTTAAATTCAGTTGTTATTTCTTTAGGGTTCGTGAATGAGATTCCTTTATTGTTATCATTTTGTAAAATCCTTTTCTTTAATCTTTCTTTTTTCAAACGGTTGACAAAAAATGTACTATTTTTATTGTGGCAGTTATAGAAATTCGTTTTGAGTGTTTGGATCATTCTCTCATAGTCCTGTACTAAAAGGGTTTTTAATTCTAGTCTTTGTTTTAGGTGCTTTTGATGAATACTTACAGGGGGGTAAATACTTGAATACCCTTCAGACATCTGATCTCTGACTAAATCTCCTCAGTCCTCCTAATGCACATTTTTTTGTATCTTGATTTAATTTCGACCAAAGTGCCTCTAATGACTGCTTTATGGGCAGTCCACAAAGTTTCCGTATAAACCTCTCTGTTGTCATTGAGTTCGATGTAAGAGGCTATCGAGTCAAATATCTCTTTTTTATATTCAAAATGTTGGTAGAAGAAGGAGTTACCTCTCCACAGCGTATGAAAGTTGTTATTATGAATGTTGTTTAATCTAAAAAGAATTGGATAATAATCCGACCAAGATCTCTGAAGGATCTCTATATCTTCAATACTTTGCAGGGAGTGAATGTTTGCAAGGATTAAGTCAATTCTGGAGACGGTATAGTGTGTGTTGGAATAATACATATATTCCCTGGATGAAGTACAAAGTCAATGGAAAATATCAAAATAACCTTCTCTATCTAACCAGGGGTTTAGTATTAACCCCTTCATGACCCAGCCTATTTTGACCCTAAAAACCTTGCCATTTTTTGCAATTCTCATCAGTGTTCCTTTATGAGGTAATAACTCTGGATTGCTTCAACGGATCCTAGCGATTCTGAGATTTTTTTTCGTGACATATTGGGCTTCATGCTAGTAGTAAATTTAGGTCGATTATTTTTGCGTCTATTTGTGAAAGAAATCAAAAATTTGGCAAATATTTTGAAAATGTTGCAATTTTCAAATTTTTTATTTTCATTGTGGTAAACCAGAGAGTTTCCCACATGTCTACTTCACATCAGCACAATTTTGGAAAAATAGTTTTTTGAGTAGGAAGTTCTAAGGGTTCAAAGTTTATCAGCAATTTCTCATTTTTCCAGCAAAATTTACAAAATCATTTTTTTAGTGACCACATCACATTTGAAGTCCCTTTGAGGAGCGTACATGACTGAAAACACCCAAAAGTGACACCATTCTAAAAACTGCACCCCTCAAGCTACTCAAAACTGCATTCAAGAAGATTATTAACCCTTCAGGTGCTTCACAGTAACTAAAGCAAAGTGGAAGAAAAAAATGGACATTTTAATTTTTGCAATAATAATGTTCTTTTAGCCTCAATTCTTTCATTTTCACATGGGCAACAGGATAAATATGTGGTCATAAACCATAGTTTGGTCACAGTGCAGGGCTCAGAAGGGAAAGAGCGCAATTTGACTTTTGGAGCTAATTTTCCATTCAAGAAGCCAAATGGCGCACCTTCCCTTCTGAGCCCTGCCGTGCGCCCAAAGAGTGGTTCATGACCACATATAAGGTATCGGTGTACTCAGGAGAAATTGCCCATCAAATTTAAGGATGCATTTTGTCCTGTTGCTCATGTGAAAATTAAAAAATTCAGGTTAAAAGAAAATGTTTGTGAAAAAAAAGGACTTTTTCATTTTTACAGATTAATTTGTGAAGCACCTGGGGGTTCAAAGTGCTCACCACACATCTAGATAAGTTGCTTGGGGGGGGTCTAGTTTCCAAAATGGGGTCACTTGTGGGGGAGCTCTAATGTTTAGGGACACAGCGGCTCTCCAAATGCGACATGGTGTCTGCTAACAATTTGAGCCAATTTTGCATTCAAATTGTTAGAGGACACCATGTCGCGTTTGAAGAACCCCTGTGTGCCTAAACATTGGAGCTCCCCACAAGTGACCCCATTTTGGAAACTAGACGCCCCAAGGAACTGTCACATATTTATTCCAGCAATACATGATTGTGTACTTGAGACTCTGTACTTCACATTATAAAAAGGAGGAAAAGAATCTATACACCAAACATTTTTGTTGTTGCAGATTTAAGACAAATTTATTAATACATAATTTCATAAAGTGAATAGTGCGCTACTGACAGTTTCCAAAGCGGGTATATTACATGGATCCTGGATGGATCAGACGTTTACAAGATTTGGCATCATACCATATGCAGGGACAATATTACAATAAAGCATATTATACAATTCAAAGTTAAGTTTTTTTCTCCTCCATACAATGGCCCCTTAATTAAGCATTTATACACAGTTACATGTAGGGGTTAATTGCTACAAAGTTGTATACATATACCGGAATTTCCGGTGTTAAGGTTAGCCCCTTTTCCATGCAATGTAGCCGTACTCACTGTGACTACAATCTTATTATTTCTAACATATACCACTGAATGTAATTCCCCAATAGTTATCCATTCAGGGGAGATAGCCATACTTGTGAGCGTCAGCCCCTACGTCCGTTTCGCGGGTCTCGCTTCCTCAGGGGGCGTTGCTTCTGTATCACACTTTCCCATCAATATCCAGGTTTAGCCTGTCACGCGGGCGGATTTCACCAATGGTCATCCGCCACATCATAGTCAGCTGTTCCATGACGCCAGTAGTCACGTGGGGCTGTTCCAACCTATGATAATCTACCACCACTTCCTTACCATGATGCTGCCGATCATGTGACAGGACACAGCAAAGTCAATCGCTGCGCCCATATCACATACCCAATCCATGTTATTGTTGGAACGCCGATGCGAGCATCACCGCCACCCCTGTAACCCCACTGATCCAGGAAATTGTGGCGATCAGCAACCCCCCCGGCCGGTGGTTGGAGACAGATCACCTTCCTATTGAATTGGTGCTGGCACACAGGGACAAGCTGTGACCCCGCAGCGCGCACCACATGAAAAAGTAGTTTTTTTTCAACAAAACATTTCTTTTTTCATTTTTATAGATTAATTTGTGAAGCATCTGGGGTTCAAAGTGCTCACTATGCATCTAGATAAGTTCCCTGGGGGGTCTAGTTTCAAAAATGGGGTCACTTGTGGGGGAGCTCCAATGTTTAGGCACACAGGGGCTCTCCAAATGCGACATGGTGTCAGCTAACAATTTGAATGGAAAATCGGCTCAAATTGTTAGTTGACACCATGTCGCGTTTGGAGAGCTGCTGGAAACTAGACCCCCCAAGGAACTTATCTAGATGGGTGGTGAGCACTTTGAACCCCAGGCACTTCACAAATTGATCCGTTATAATGAAAAAATATTTTTTTTGTGAAAAAAAAGTACTTTTTCATTTTTACGGATTAATTTGTGTAGGATCTGGGGGTTCAAAGTGCTCACTTTACATTTAGATCAATTCCTTGGGGACTTCCAAAATGGGGTCACTTGTGGGGGAGCTCAAATGTTTAGGCACACAGGGCCTCTCCAAACGCGACATGGTGTCCGCTAACAATTTGAGCTGATTTTCCATTCAAATTGTTAGCGGACACCATGTCGCGTTTGGAGACCCCTGTATGCCTAAACATTGGAGCTCCCCGACAAGTCACCCCATTTTGGAAACTAGACCCCCCCAAGGAATGTATCTAGATGCATAGTGAGCACTTTGCACCCCCAGGTGCTTCACAAATTGATCCGTAAAAATGAAAAAGTACTTTTTTTCTCCACAAAAAATTTCTTTTTTCATTTTTATGGATCAATTTGTGAAGCACCTGGGGTTTCAAAGTGCTTACTATGCATCTAGATATGTTCCTTGAAGGGTCTAGTTTCCAAAATGGGGTCACTTGTGGGGGAGGTCCAAGGTTAAGGCACACAGTGGCTCTCCGTACGCGTCATGGTGTCTGCTAACAATTCCAATTGTCCACTTGTTGCAGTCACTGGGGTCAGTCATGGTGCACTGTATGGCAACGATCTTCCATACCGTGCACCATGACTCTGACCCCCATCCATCCATCATCCATCCATCATCCATTCATCCATTCATCCATCTATCCGTCATCCATCCATCATCCATCCATCAATCATCCATCCTCCATCCATCCATCTTCCATCCATCCATCATCCATCAATCCATCCATCCATCCATCTATCCATCCATCAATCATCCATCCATCCATCCATCCATCACCCATCCATCCATCACCCATCCATCCATCACCCATCCATCCATCACCCATCCATCATCCATCCTCCATCCATCCGCCATCCATACTCACCTCACTGACAGATCCCCTGCAGCAGCCCGGTGTCTGGCAGCTCCTCCTGTAACAGATCAGCCTGCACACAGGAGGAACTGCACAGTGGAGGAGCCCGGCGGCGGGGAACGGAGGTATGGGGGCAGCACGGGGAAGGGATGGTAGAGGGGAGGAGGAAGAGGGACAGGACCGGAGTGGGAGCAGGAAGGGACAAGGGACGATCAGAGACTGGAGCGAGAGCAGAAAGGGGACAGGGGCAAGCAGGGGACCGGAGCAGGAGCAGGAAGAGGATATGGGGGAGGAATTAGGAGGAAGGGGGCGGGGAGGAGAACAAGAATGGGAGGAAGGAGGAGGGCGCAGAAGCAGGTGGGAGATCTGGACGGCAGCGGCGTGCAGCGGGTGCAGGGCGACTATGGAGCGGCTCTGATGGGGTTGATTCTCCCATCAGATCGCTTCCATTTGAGGTGGAGGGGGCGCCACCCTCCAGCTCTGATAGAAGCGATTTGATGGGAGGATCACTCCCATCAGAGCTACTCCACAGCCCCTTCCATAGGAGGCAATGTTTCACGGTGATTGACTGTTCAAACAGCCAAGCACTGTCTTCCTGGGGGCGGGGTGGGGAATCCACCCCTCCTGACCTCTCAAGGCCTAGTGTTCAGTGATAAGGATCACTGAACACCTGGGCCCGATGGTGCTTACCGCGGCAACAGTGCAGCGGTAACTGCTATGATGTTGTACAATGTCAAAGGTCGGGAAGGAGTTAAACAGTTGTGTTTTAATTTATTGGACGAGTCCATAGACACGCAAGGCATTATGTTAAAGTCCCCAAATATCAGAAGTAGGCCTTTCTAGATATCTTGCAAAAGTTCTTACAATTTATTCACAAAACCTATTTGTCCCTTGTTTGGGGCATACAGACTTACTTATGTGTACATCTTCCCCTCAACTCTGCATATTCGAATAATGAATCTACCCTCAGGGTCTAAGACAGTTTTGACTTCCTCAAATTGGAGAGTATTTTTTATTATAAAAGCTACACCAGCTTTCTTTTTAATGTTTGATGCAAGGATAATTTTCTGGAAAAGTTCTGAAATTTAGGAGATTTGTTTAGTGCGAGTTTTGTTTCCTGGATGGCGGCTATTTCGATATTAAGTTTAGTTAACTCTCTCCACAACAGTTGTCTTTTTAGGGGAGAATTTAGCTAATTTACGTTATGGGATAGTTTATTAATAGGCATAGGATATATTTAAAGCTTGAAGATTTTTCTTGTTAGTATGATCTTTGTCCCACTCGACCGCACGGACCCACCACCACTGAAATCGAGACAAGGTCACCATATCAAGAAATGAAATGTTAAAACTCCTAAAACTAGAATAAGTTTACAAAGAAACAAATAAAACTAAAGAACAAGGGAAGAAACTAAAACTAAACAGAACTGTGCAACTCAACCGGTCTGAAAGGTTCCAATGGGTTTTTTAATGGGCCTCCTGCCACCCAAAATTGTTGAGTAAAGCATCATGTTAAAGTCTTTCTAGTGTCATTTTTTTCTCAAAATGTACTCCTTTCAAAAGTCTCAAGCCCTCCTCTAGGTTCTCCACTATATAGCTCTTTTGTTTACAGCTAAAAATTAATTTTTGCCTGCGCATACCACCGGTAAGAAATGGTGTTGTCTTGTAGTGTTTTAGTGATAGGTTTAAAAGATCTTCTCTTATTCAGAGCGTCCCTAGAAATATCCCTAAAAACCTTGATGTTACTAAAATTCTCCGGTAATCTGTCATGTTCTCTCAGATATTTTAGTAATGAAATTTTAATACTACGAAATTTAAAAGTAATAAGAGTGTCTCTCGGGATTTCCTCTCGAATGGTGTTACGTTTCGGTAACCTAAAACTTTTTCAAGGGAACATTCCCATTCTGGGATAGAGGGAAGCGACTTTTTAATTATAGCGGTTATAAAAGAGTATAGTTCTGATTTTCCAATATTTTCCGGAATACCCTAAGTTTAAGGTTATTTTGTCTCTCGATGTCGTCTCTATAGGCAATTTTTTTCTTTAAAGACTCCAAATCATTCTTTAATTTGGATTGTCCCCTCTGCAGGACACTGTGTTGTTTAATCAAAGTCCCAATGTCCCCTTCAGTTTTATCTATTCTCAATGTCAATGTTGTGAGAGAGGATTTAATATCATTGAGTTCTGTTTTAATTTTTTCGCTAAAGCTGCCAAACAGGTCAAGAAGAAATCTCCTATCTATAGGTCCCTTGTCATCCTGAGCTGAAGCGCAAGAAGCACCTTCAGAGTCAAGCCTAGGTCTTTGTTTGGCGGGAGTAAGTTAAGGGGAAACCAGTCCTACCGTATCTGGCTCCTGCATGTCCATGTCTGAGTCAGTTGTGTTTTGAAAACTCATTTCTTTTCTTTTTATAGAGTCGCTGAGACGTTCTGGCTTATTTTGTCCACTCATTTTTTTCAAAGTTGTATTTAGTGGCTGATTATTTTTCCCTATATTTTTTTTTCTCCATATGTCCAATTTAATTAGCTGAGTTGAACTACAATCTTTAACGGATTCCAAATGTGTGGTCCCTCTAGAGTGTTTGACCATGGGCATGTGGCATCCCTGCTGGGGATTACCACAGGACTCACCGGTGCAAGGAGAGACATTCACCTTAGTACACACAGCACACAACACCTTCCACCCCAAACCTGGAGGGGGAGCTCTACTTGCTGCCTTAAGCAAGTTACCCTATAAGGATCCAGGCCTGAGGGGAGGAGTCTGGCAGTTCCAGTCAGACAGCCAAAGAGGAAGGTACTGGAAGGAGCTGGTCGCTGGGATCAAGCTAGGCACAGGAACAGGGAACACTAACCCAGCTGTGCTGCACCCTAGGGAGAGGGTCGGAGGCCAGTGGAGGAAGTAGGAGAAAGAAAGAAGGGAACATACCAGGTTTCCCTTTAGCCCACCCGGACATCAGAGTCTGATTCTGCTAATAGTCCAAGTGTAGCAGAGAAAGCCCGGACAGACCAGGAGGATCTAATCCCCCTAAGGAAAAGTACAGATAAAGTACGGAAGACACTCAAACCTGACCAAGTATAGGACCAGGGACCTAAGCAGAGAATAGGGATCCCACAGAAAGGTCCTCAATGTCGGTTATGGAGTAGTACCCTGAGAGGGAGAAGGAGCGGCAAGTTCAGTTTCTGAGACCTGTAGAAGGGCGAGAGCCCGAAACGGTGCCTTCGTCACCCCGGTACCCCCTCCCTGCACTCTGTACCCGCAACCCCTCCAATAAAGGACACCGCTATCTGCAACCCCGGTGAGTGCCGTTTTTTCTTCCTTTTGATTTTGTTGAGGATGAAGAGATATGAAATGTATTATAGGGTTAATAATATCACAACTCTTCTCTAAAATATATATATTGTAATTTGGAAATGTCATGTTGTCATGCTGTCTGTTATACACTAGATGGTGCCCACGCTCCACAAATATATCTGAGATATAAGCCAACCCATTAAGGGAGGAATTTAGATATTAGAATAATTTGATAAGAATTGACCAATTTGGAGATGATCACTTTGTAGAAAGTTCTAGAATTCTAATACTAATACGCCTTTTTCTTTCTGTATAAAAATGCGTGTTTCAATAAACGCTTGCGCAGTGTTTAATCTCATTTGCAGTGCAGACGTGTACAATTGCCTATATATATATATATATATATATATATATATATATATATATATATAATTAGGAGTGGCTGGTGGACTTGTGATTGAACGGAGACCCTCAACAATTTGGACTCTGTTTTTGACTGGCACCCCGGGTGAACACTGTGGCTCCTGTCTGTGCTCGCCTCCTGGTCAGGAGTTCCCCTTAAGGTGGTGCCCTCATTCCTCCTTTTGGATTCAGGAGGATCTAATCCCCCTGAGGTAAAGTACATATAAAGTACGAAGGACACTCAAACCTGACCAATTATAGGACCAGGGACCTAATCAGAGAATAGGGATCCCACAGAAAGGTCCTCAATGTCGGTTATGGAGTAGTACCCTGAGAGGGAGAAGGAGCGGCAAGTTCAGTTTCAGGCAGGACTTACCCCAATCACCACACACAATAACAGAGGAGGCCTCACAACTTTCCAAGGTGAACGTCGCAAATTGCACCGAGAACCTGGTTACTCTCCTGGACTGCACCTGTTACCAGACGTCAGTAAAAAGGTACAGAAACAGAGACTATTGTGTGTATGTGCCTGCTTCCCCGCCGCCGCCTGCAGCATTCACAGTAGAACCACTACTACTACTCCCCTCATCTACTCCCGCTGCCCTGAGGTAAAGCTCCCCTGTGGGGAGCTGTACTATTCTGAGCTGCACCTCCATCACCTCAGCGGATGGCTGCAGCGCTGGTATCCACGTTACCATGTACCACAGGTAGCGTCACGTTACCAGTCCCCCATCCATCTTCATCATCCCACACCATCCCCACCATTGAGGGTCCAGGGCACGGAACCGGGAACTGACCAGCCATGTTCCCCCATCTGTCCTGGTATCTGAGTACCCCCCTCCATGTCGACCTACTCAATCCTGGTGTCACGAACAGGATCCCGTGCTTGGTAAAACCGGGTACTGTGTGCCTAAAACAGACTTTATTGACTGTTTTGTGAACTGTAAAATGGGGCGCCATTACTGCACCACAGAGCAGGAAGACCATCGTGGCTGCGCGGCTAAAAGAGCGCGAATATAAGCCCCGCCCATCCGCTCTGCCGGAGATCACCAAAGTGCATCATCTAGTTCCAGAGATACCCGAGGTGCTCACTCCCCCTGTAGAGCCGCCGACTACCGAAAAAGAGGTAACTGCATCGGCTGGCCGTAGTTAACTAGGGGGGGGCCAACATGAGTGAAGCGGATTATGCCCAGGTCCCTGACAGAAGGGATGTACAGAACACAGCACCGACCGGTTCCGCAGCCGGTGTGGGAGCCGCAGCACCCGGAGCAGTGGCCTCGATAATGCCAATAGCCTTGCCGTACATACCAGGCGCAAAATGGTTGCCTACCTATGAAGGTAAGCCCGGTACCTAAGCAGCTTTTAAGCAAAACATGTGTGCAGTGCTGGACATGTATGCTATGACAGAAAAGCAGCGAGCCACCGTAGTGCTGGGACAATTAGGCACAGCGGAACTAGAGGTCGAGTCTTAGAGTGATGCTGACAGAAACTCTGTAACAATAGTATTTGACAAGCTTAGGGCTGCTTTTGAAAAACACACACAGTCTGAACTAATGGTCCTGTCACACGTGTCAACCAAGGCTGCGATGTCGGAAGCGATGTGCGGGTGCGCAGTCGCTTCCGACATCGCAGCCTTGGTGTCACACGGCAGGATGACGCCGCAGTGATGCGGGATCAACCCAGCGAGCGATCCGCAGCAATGCTGCGGTATAGGCTGGATCGCCGCCAACATCGCTACTGCGGTGTCCGACGGCTCGATCCAGCCTAATCGCTGGTTGCAGATTGACAGGTTTATGAACATGTTCATAAACCTGTCAACCTGCGACCAGCGATAAATTGCAGTTGCGTCGCACTGTCACACAGCATGACGCATTTGCGATATCGCTAGCGACATCGCTGATGCGTCACTTTTCGGCGATGTCACTAGCGACATTGACACGTGTGACACGGCCATATGGATGCAAACAGAGACCACAAGATACCATCACAGTCTTTGCCCTCCGTTTACAAGGGGCACTCCGGTCCTAAAAGCAGATAGACCTGGCAAGTGTGCCAGACGAAGATAAAATGCTTGCAGAACAGTTTATGGAAGGACTGAGGTCAGACTACGACGGCCAGCAGGTACACATGTGGGTCTTAGATCATCCTGATGTGAACTTCAATGATTTAAAAGACCGAGCAATAACTGTGCTATGACACCCAGTGCCTGCAGAGCCTGCAGCCCAATCCTGGCAGGTTAACACCTCTCCAATAGACTTTGAACCTACCCCCAAAGATCCTGCAAAAGCGGCAGGGCAAGCTGTGGCAAACAACCCTGATGATGACTTATGTAACCAGGTGCTGCAGCTAACCAAAAATATGGACTATGTGCTAAAACTCTTGCAAGCCATGCCGGGGGCACAACCACCCAGCAAAATCCAGCTAGCTGATTGCCCTGAGGATGTCCCGTGGATGAGGAGGAAGCGGAAGTCGCCCGTAGAGGGGACCAACAAGTTGCCTGTTCAGGGGACCAACACACCATTCCAATGCAGAGCCAGTGACTACGCGGATTCTTCAGGAAAACCCATCTGTCTACGCTGTGATAAACCAGGCCACTTCGCAAGAGGATGTCCTTTAAACCCGAGATTCCTGGGCCCGAGGGCCAACCCCCAGGAGTAGGACGACTGGGCCCGTATGACTAACGTAATCGGTACGTGGGAGGCCGTCCGCACCTCAACATTACACTGGAAGGAATCCCCATGTCGGCCCTATTGGACACCGGGTCACAGGTTACTACCATCCCACATATCCTTTACAAACAATTTTGGTCTGATACCGATCTTAGATCCCCAGACCACAGTTTTGTTATTATTGCCGCTAATGGATAACCACAGAATCAGATGGGCTTCAGAGAAGTGACAATAAAGCTGAGGAGGGTGGAGTAAAAAAGTAAAGGGTTATGTGTGGTAGAAGATAATTCTGATGAGAAACACCCCTATACCATATTTGGTACTAATGTAATTGAAAACTGCCTTGGAGAAGTGTTGCTTTTACTCCAACAGATTGCTGTGACTGTTGGTTATGGGCGGAAGAGAGTGCTCAAAAGAGAAATCCGAGCCCTCATCCACAAGCAATAGGTAAATCTGGGGGAGAGATTGGCAGTGTGCGGGTAACAGACCCGTTTCCCATTGTGTTACCACTGAAAAGTGAAATGATGATATGGTGTCAAGCAGCAATAGGTCTCAGAGGAAAGGAATACCAGGCAGTTGTAGAGCCGGTGTATTCAGAGCATAGACCTACACTACTGACAGCCAGAGAGGTGGTGGATGTACGCAAGGGAAGAGTACCAATCCGTGTATTAAATTGTGGGGAAAAGGAAGCAAAAGTACCCCGGTATGCTACTGTAGCAAAGCTGTATACTGTCTGTGACAACAACATACAGACAGTAGAGCCCTTACCCCAGTCAAACCAGGCGGATGATAACAACTCCAAGGGACAGACGGAAGAGTGGTGTCAGCAGTTGCACGTAGGAACTGATGCCACCCCTTCCCACCAGAAGCACGGGATCTACCGGGTAGCACAAGAGTTCAAACAGATATTTAGTAAGCATCCATTAGATTTTGGGAGGATTAAAGGGGTACACCATCGCATACCCACAGGAGATCATCCCTCAATTAAATTGAGACACAGACCCATTCCACCAAATCACTACCAGTATGCCAAAGAGATGCTGCGGGACATGAAGGAAGCCGGGGTTATAAGAGATAGCTGTAGTCCCTGAGCAGCCCCCTTAGTCCTAGTCAGAAAGAAGGATGGCACTATGAGGATGTGTGTGGTTTACAGGGAAATCAATAAGATCACTAACAAAGATGCTTACCCATTACCCCGGATAGAGGAGTCTCTCGCTGCATTAAAGACTGCTAATTATTTCTCCACATTAGATCTCACTAGTGGATATTGGCAGGTCTCCATTGCAGAAGAAGACCGAGAGAAGACAGCATTCACAACACCAATAGGCCTATGCGAATTCAACAGCATGCCATTCCGGTTATGCAATGCATCGGGAACGTTTCAAAGACTCATGGAATGTTGCCTGGGACACCAGAACTTCGAGACTGTGCTCTTATACCTGGGCGACGTCATTGTGTATTCCAAAACCTACGAAGAACATCTGGAACACCTGGCAGAGGTATTTACAGCTCTAGCAAAGTACGGAATGAAGCTCAAACCATCTAAATGTCACCTGCTGAAACTAAAAGTCCAATACCTCGGGCATGTCGTCAGCGCAGATAGAGTAGCACCAGACCCGGAAAAAGTGACTGCTGTCCAGGACTGGCAGAGACCAACCACCGTCAGAGAGGTACGTCAATTCTTATGTTTGGTTGGATACTACAGAAGATTCATAAAGGGCTACACAAAGATGGCAGCGCCCCTACAAGATCTTCTGGTAGGCCAATCTAAGAAGAGAAGGTCTTCAGAGCCACCAATGGAATGGGGAAAGGAACAAGAAAACTCCTTCCAACAGATGAAGCAGGCTCTGACCGGTGAAGAAATCCTGGCTTACCCCGATTATAACCTACCATTCGTCCTCTACACCGACACAAGTAATGTAGGCCTGGGAGCAGTACTATCACAGATATAAGATGGCAAGGAAAGAGTAATTTTCTACGCCAGCAGAAAACTTCGACCCACCGAGAGGAACCCGGAAAACTACAGTTCCTTTAAGTTGGAGCTCCTGGCCTTGGTCTGGGCTATAACAGAGCAGTTCAAGCATTACCTGGCAGCTTCAAAATTTACCATCCTCACGGACAATAATCCATTAACACACTTGGATACCGCGAAGCTTGGTGCATTGGAGCAACGCTGGATGGTCCAACTATCAAACTATGACTTTACCATCAAGTATTGGACAGACCTTAACAATGCAAATGCTGATGCCCTCTCCATAAATCCTCAAGTATGTTTGCAAGGACTTGAAGAAAAGTTAGATGACTTAGAGGAAATAGAACTCCCAGCTTTCCATAAATGTAGAAAATGGAAAATGACAGAAACCCATATCTATCAAGATGTTACACTAAACCCGTTGCCTCACTATGGATGGAAAGAGACTCAAGACAGTGATCCGGCAGTGAGCTTACTGAAGAGGCTGGTAACCCAACCGGATTCCCAACTTGAAAAGAATGTTCCACCAGAGGCCCAATACCTGTGGAAAGAAAGAAGCAGGCTTTTCATCTATCAAGGTCAATTTTGCAGATGGTATATCAATCCCAGAACACATAAAATGGTATGGCAAGTTGTGGTTCCAAAGAGAGATGTCCGAATGATGTTAGAAGCGTACCATAATGGAGCAGGACACTTTGGACGGAGAAAACTGGAAATATTGTTACGTGAGAGATTCTATTGGATCGGCATGAGGTCCTCCATAGAGAAATGGTGTAAAAATTGTGGATCATGCGCATTAAGAAGAAAAGACCGTAACTAACAGAAAGCACCACTCCAGCCTATCATCACTAAACAGCCATTAAAACTGGTAGCCTTAGATCACATCAAACTTACACCCAGCAGATCAGGCTATACCTATGCTCTTACCATGGTGGACCACTATTCCAGATTCTTAGTGGTAGCTCCTGTGAAGGACTTAACAGCTCAGACAGCAGCAAGAATCTTTCAAGCCTATTTCTGCAGACCACATGGGTATCCAGAACTGGTATTGACAGACCAAGGTCCTGCCTTTGAAGCTGAAGTATTTCAAGAGTTCTGTAACCTATACGGATGCAAGGAAATTCGCACCACGCCTTACCATCCCCAAACCAAGGAAAGTGCGAAAAGATGAATCACGTGGTAATAGAATTATTGAAAACTCTGCCCTTAGAAGAGCGCAACAGATGGCCAGAGAAGTTACCAGACCTTGTTGACATCTACAAAAACATCCCAGTATGCGCAACAAATTGTACCCCTGCATACCTCATGAGAGCAAGACCAGGAAAATTGGCAGTAGACTTGAAATGGGCATTGTCATTCCTGAAGAAGACACCTCAGATGCAGATTGGGATACCAGAAGAACAGAGCAATACAAGAAAATACAGGAATGTGTTGAGAGAAGTCTGGCAAAATCCAGTGAAAAACAAGAGGCCAACTTTAACAAATGTGCCCTTAAACGGAACCAACCACCCCAAATGACCCCCCCGGACTGTTAATATGTGTCCCTACACCCAGCACACACATTTGGGGCAATCGTTTTTGCTAAAAAAACTGTTTAGTAGAAGCTAAGATATAGCTTTATGAATAATCGCGGCATGAAAGGGGGCGGGGCTCCGGCATGACGCGATTTAGCCCCGCCCCTTTCATGACGCGGCCAGTCTCTTAGAAGCAGAGATGGGCGTGCATAATTTATCAGGCAGCAGCAGACAGGCGGGGCATTTTCGGCTTGCACAGAAGGGCTTCACTGAAGGGAGGGGGGAAGAGGAGGCTGACAGGCACAGGAACACTGCACTAGGTAACACCCAGTCGGCTGAATTTATTAAACTTCATGAAGCTATATCTTAGCTTCTACTAAACAGTTATTTTAGCAAAAACGATTGCCCCAAATGTGTGTGCTGGGTGTAGGGACACATATTAACAGTCCAGGGGGGTCATTTGGGGTGGTTGGTTCCCTTTAACACCAAAGGGAATTGGTTTTGAAAAAGAAAAGAAGAATGCACAAGTTAGATGATCAATGGGAAGAAGAACCATACACTGTATTACCATCCAGTTTTGACAACCAGAAAACCTGTCTGATCAGCAAAGAGGACGAAGAAACAACAGCAACAGGGTCCAGAGATCATTTATAGAAGTGCCCTAAACAGTTACAAACAAAAGAAGATGTGCCTTGTCCAGAACCTGAAAAAGAGGAGCCAAAGACAGTCCAAACACTTATAGGAGAATTACCTGCAGATTGGCCCTAATAAAAGGTAACTACCTAATACCCATGTTGATGTTCCCACAACCAGTTGAAGAACCAAGAGCAGAAGAACCACCCGTTGTACTGGAACCAGAGAATCCTGCAATTGGTGAACCTGCCATTCCTGCTGTGAGATCAAGTGGTCGCAGACTATTACCCAGTTTTCCTGTGACACATAGACCCCCTGACACTAGTCATACACTAGAAGTACGTAGCTCAACACGTGTCAATTTGGGACATCCACCACTCAGATATAGAGAATAAGCAGTAAAATGTGGGAAATGTAAACATGTTTAAAATGTAAATATGTAACCAATGTCAGAGTATAGGAGAGTGAAGAGTAGGCTAAAACAACCCAAACCAGGTACACAACATCAGACGGGTTAGTGGAGTTGGCGTAAAGAGCTGTATAGGGAGAACAAAATCTTGGCCAATTGGTGACCCCAGGGCCAGGAGGCCTACAGGGCTTATGACCTGTTAGAGACCCCTGCAGTACCTAGAACTCCCCGAGGCACCCGTAGTGTTTGTTGTTGTGTTTTGAACTTGTAAGCCTACAAAGACTTTACCTGTTTGGACTTTTGAATTTGCTTTTTATAATTTAAAAAATGGACCATAGCCACAGGGCTGGTGGTGGCAAAAATAGCCTGCAGTGGATGGACTAGCGCTGTATGGACTGGTTAACCGTTTTTCCCATTTTTCCCTGTTTTTTGTAAATTTTATTTGAGACTCTGTTCAAATTTCAAATGTAATGTTATGTTTGTTGAAAAATGTTTGAGTCCCGGAGGACTGAGATTAACTAGGGGCGAATGTGGCACCCCTACTGGGGATTGCCACAGGACCCACCGGTGCAAGGAGAGACATACAGAGAGACAGTCAGACAGCCAAAGAGAGGAAGGTACTGGAAGGAGCTGGTCGCTGGGATCAAGCCAGGCCCAGGACCAGGGAGCACTGACCCAGCTGTGCTGCACCCTAGGAAGAGGGTCGGAGGCTAGTGGAGGAAGGCGGAGAAATAAGAAGGGAACATACCAGGTTTCCCTTTAGCCCACCCGGACACCGGAGTCCGATTCTGCTAATAATCCAAGTGTAGCAGAGAAAGCCCGGACAGACCAGGAGGATCTAATCCCCCTAAGGTAAAGTACAGATAAAGTACGGAAGACACTCAAACCTGACCAAGTATAGGACCAGGGACCTAATCAGAGAATAGGGATCCCACAGAAAGGTCCTCAATGTTGGTTATGGAGTAGCATCCTGAGAGGGAGAAGGAGCGGCAAGTTCAGTTTCAGGCAGGACTTACCCCAATCACCGCACACAATAACAGAGGAGGCCTCACAACTTTCCAAGGTGAATGTCGCAAATTGCACCGAGAACCTGGTTACTCTCCTGGACTGTACCTGTTACTGGACATCAGTAAAAAGGTGCAGAAACAGAGACTATTGTGTGTGTGTGTGCCTGCTTCGCCACAGCCGCCTGCAGCGTTCACAGTAGAACCACTACTACTACTCCCCTCATCTACCCCCGCTGCCCTGAGGTAAAGCTCCCCTGTGGGGAGCTGTACTACTCTGAGCTGTACCTCCATCACCTCAGCGGCTGGCTGCAGCGCTGGTATCCACGTTACCAGGTACCACAGGTGGCGTCACATTACCATTTCCATCATCATCATCCCCCACCATCCCTGCCATTGAGAGTCCAGGGCACGGAACCGGGAACTGACCAGCCGTGATCCCCCATCAAAGTGACCATCTTTCCCGGTATCCGAGTACCCCCCTCCCTGTCGACCGACTCAGGCATTTTAGCAATCGTCTAAATTAAAAAGCCAAATAAAAAATAAAAATAGAAATAAAGTTAAATAAAGAAAGAATGTAAATAAATTAAGGGGTGCTATGTGATGTAACCATTATGAGTGCATCAGGTCTAGCTATTAAGCTATAAGAAATTTTTATATAACAATTACCCAAAGCTTTAGTGTCTTGGTAATCTCAAAACACAACTGAATTTCTCAACTCAGATACAGAACTCGTCAGTAAAATAATAATCCTATAATAGAGTAATATATATGATATAAATCCTCAATTATCCACCATATGTGTCTATCACAATCTTTAACACATCTTATTAAGACCAATAACAACAAATCATACATTAAATGTTTTACAACACCAGGATAGACATTACCAAACTCTATGTAACAGAGGGAACAGTAAGGGAAAGTTCTCAAGCGATAGTTGGCACAGAGAAAACTTCCAGAGGTGCAATGTCCAGGCCACAGTACAGCAGATCAATGAAATTTAGGAGGTTAATCCAACTCCCAAATGGCTATAGACAAGTGTGCAGCACTAACCATTACACATAAAAAGCATCAATCATGAATCTGGACCCTCCCCCAGCAGCACCAACAGCACCCCCCCCCCATTCTAAATCAGGATACAGTATAGAACACAGGAAGCAGGAAGAAAGAGCAAGATCCAGCCACATAGACTACACAGCTCCAAGATCTAGATAGGTAAGTGATGTAAAGGGCGAAATTCCTCTTCTCCCATCCAGGTCTGCGAGGTTGGAGGGCGTTGTAAGCCTACCGGCTCAGCTTCTATCCCCTGGGTGGTCCGCACATAGTCTCCTATTCACCGCTGTTTTCCAGGCTTCGAAGAAGCAGTGCGCGGTGAAAGCGCGAACAATTTACTCCAGTTGCGTAAGCGGAGGCTTGTTACCAGTGTCACTATGCTACTTACGTACGCTATTTGCGTAAGTAGCGGTTTTCATAAAAAGAAGCAAATCCAATCTAAATAAATCTGGCAAACCTGTAAATAATGTTCAAAATGATCCTCCAGGCTCTCCAAGGCAATTACCAGGGAGATCACAGGCCCATCCAGGCAGATAAAAAGTGCTCATATGATATAGGCGCAAAATGGCGGTTTGGAGTGACAATTATCACAAAATGTCGGTCTCAGTAACAAAGTATAATGTAAAGAACCACCATTGGAAATGTTTATAAAATCAAGGCGGACCAATGCTCCAATTAATAGATTACAACAGGACCTTCTTAAAGGAGAAGAGAGTAATCAGACATTAGTGAGGATTATTAAAATGGCCTCTCGCTACAGTTTCCTCACAAGTGCTTCGGGACTTTCCTATTTTCCGGAATATTTCTGTCAGAAGATAAACCACAGCAGTCTTCAAATATTCTCCAGTTAACAGCATGGAGTACTAATCAAGTGGTTTTAGTCTTTATCAGAATTTATTGTTGTTATCTGTAGTAATACAAAATGGCCACGCAGGTGAATATCACCTCAGAATCACAGACTATCAGGGGTCTGGATAAAGGAATGTCACAAATAGGCCAGAAAGGTCTCAGATTAATCCTGACAATTCAGGGATGTGTGGCGCCCCGCAACGAGTGCGTCACAAGAGTGTATTGCACCCCAGATCGCAGATTCAATATTCTCTGACTAAGCAATGACATGGTTAACATCAGAGCTTCATACCCTAATGCATCACTAGCATAGAGGGCCAATAAGGTCCTAGTGGCGGGGTGTAGGAGTAGAGTGTTGGAGGAGAATGTAGGAGAAGGAGTAAGAAGAAGGAAGTGGTCGAGAGGAACGTAGGAGACGGGGCCCTGCACAGTCCCGTGCAGCCCCGCAGACCACCTACCGGTTGGCGCCATTACCCGGTGCCTTAACAACCGGACCCTGGGCGAACATCTATGGGTCAAAATACACCCGCGCCCAACTACAACCGGATCACTGGTTCCTAAGCAAGCAAGTTGTTCAGCACTGCTTAGCAAACCAGGAGTGGAGGGACCGCTCTATAGGAGTACCCCATCGCCGCCGCACACAGAGCTGTCTTGCCAGCGGAGTACCCACCAAAAGGAATCTGGCTCCCCTCACACCAGAACGTATATACCGGCAGGGAAATCTAAGTAGCCCCCTTGTACCCGAACTTGGCACACTAAGGCGACATCGGCAACTCACCTAGAACAAGTTTAGAATGGAGGAACACCACGGAGCTCTGAAACCACACCAGTCATTGCTAAGTCCACCCAGTCCGTTGACCGTTACCTGTATACCCTGTATCACCTGCTGATTACAGTAAAAGACCCGTTACAGAGACTATCGGTGTCCGTGTTTCTTCAGAACCGTTAACTCTGCACGTTCAATGTAACTAAGCTGCCTCACAACATCTTGTGCATCTTCTGGCTCCAAGGACTCCCGGTCAAAACCTGTGGGGAGCGTTCCATCTTGCTGCATTACATCCCCGGAGGCCCAAGCAGCGCGGGTGAGATCACTGGAACACCCACAGATGGCGTCACGACAAGAATAACCTAACCTTATCTTTTCAGCCATACTTTTAATCTGGACCACTGGACCAACACAGCCTCGGGCGCGGTACCGTTACAGGGAGCAGCGACAACCCGAGACGTGCACAACCCGGCCACGGTGAGTCAGAACTTGGTGTCACGAACAGGATACGAGCAGGCCCGTTCCTTAACGGGTATTGTGTGCTTTAAAAGACTTTTATTTCATCAAAAAGGACTTTGTTCAACCAAACTAGACTTTTCCCGCCTTTTTACCACTGGGCCAAGTTGGCGACCAAGATGGCGGAATCCACCATGTGAACCACCACGTGCTGGCCCAGGGTGTGTGCCTCCGCCCCTCTTCATGGGAGGGCCAAGGCAAAGGCGCCAAAATCCAAGTCCGCCCCGATTGCTGGAAACAACCATGGGGGCGGGCCAAAGACTTCAGCCCACCCATGGACTACAAAAAGCCCCAGAAAGTGGGTGTGAAAAGGCTTTTCCCCACAGCTCTTCTAAGAGAACAGTTACCGGGTCGTCCGGATGCAGTTCTTCCAAGAGAGATCATGGCCAGCATGAAACTCCATCAACTGATGCAGGAGGTCGAGGCAGAGGCCAGAGCAGCCATAAGCCACCCAGGTCCGGGTCCCGTCCTCACTATAGACGGCAACCCTGAATTCTGGAAAGCGGCGCTACAAGACCTAAGTGTGAGACTAATGGAGACCACTGAGTGGATGATCCGCAGTTGGAGTGCGAGTTTGGCCAGCCGACTACATCGGGCTGTCCAACAAAGACTTACGAGTTGTTCCACTCTAGAGCCGGAGCTCAGTTCCTGTCCCGTTGCATCACTGGAGCACACGGCCTGCCCTGTTTCATCACCGGAGCTCATGAACTGCCGTACCTCACCACCAGAGCCCATGATCGATCCCGTTCCAGAGCCGGAGCTTACAACCAGCTCCACCCCAGAGCCTGACACCTGTTTAGTTCCTGCAACGGAACTTACTACCTGTTTCGTCCCAGACGAACAAGAGACTGTGACCTGTTCTTCTCCAGAACCGGAGGCCGGTCCAGAAACCTCTCAGGCCTACCCGGTTACCGGAGTGGAAGCTCCACCATCCACCAGTGCAGACGAGGAAACGGGCAGCCTAGAAGCCCCACAGGACGACTCAGAGGACGCCCCAACAGCTCCAGAAACCAATTATCAGGACAACTCTGAACCAGAGTCCCCGTTAACCATAGAACCCGATGTGGTCGTCGAGGAAGTAGAGGATGAAGACGACGAGGTCCACAGCAAGCCTGAGGATTTCAGCCATGCCGGTTCCAAATGGAAGGACGACACTGAAACTCCTGCCGAGCAACCTGCTCGGGTACAGTGGTCGGGTGCTGCCGAGGCCTTCCCCCCTGAACGTCTTGTCTGGGTGCCGGTTCACGCCTCTCGTCAGCTTCAAACTCATCACCCTGCCAGTCGCAGAGACTACGTCCACACTCCAAGTCGGTCCGACGAAGAAATACGTCTGCGCCGTAGAGCGGAGTGGCAGGCCCAAGAACAGGCCAACCTACAATCACGCGCCGAGGCCCGCCGCCAACCCCCGTTACCAGACGAACTCCGCAAGACAGGTAGAGTTACCTCGTTTAACCTGTCTACCGGGTGGGGTTTCGCGAGGGAGGAGGGTGTGTTCGAGGAGATATTTGTGGGTCGTCGCGACGTAAAACCGCATTTACCAAAAGGACATCCAGACCGCGACTTATACCGTGGACATATCATTACCTACGAACGTCATGCTTATTATGAGGGATGGTATGCTATACGGGTTCGCAATTGTTCTTTGCATAAGTAAAATCTCTTGAACTTTAATAATGACTCTGAACTTTCCCGTTAAGGGCCAGAAGAGCGGCCCGGCGTCAGAGCCTGGACTTACATTATGGACAGTTATCCACCTGCCGGGTCGGCAATGGTTAACCTGTTTTTCTTTTGTATAAGAAGTGTTTGTTTTTGCAACAGTTTAAGCCGTGCACCTCTCTTAGGGGAAGAAAACAAATAATCGTTCCTGTTGTTAATAAAAGTGTTTATTACCTGTTAATAAAAATTTAAACACTCTCTGTAATGTTGGGGTTGCGTGACACTTAGAGACAAGAGTAATTTCCCAAGGGGGAGTGTGGCGCCCCGCAACGAGTGTGTCACAGGAGTGTATTGCACCCCAGATCGCAGATGCAATATTCTCTGACGAAGCAATGTCATGGTTAAAATCAGAGCTTCATACCCTACATGCATCACTAGCATAGAGGACCAATAAGGTCCTAGTGGGCGGAGTGTAGGAGTAAAGTGTTGAAGGAGAATGTAGGAGAAGGAGGAAGAAGAAGGAAGTGGTCGGGAGGAACGTAGGAGACGGGGACCTGCACAGTCCCGTGCAGCCCCGCAGACCACCTACCGGTTGGCGCCATTACCCGGTGCCTTAACAACCGGACCCTGGGCGAACATCTACGGGTCAAAATACACCCGCGCCCAACTACAACCGGATCACTGGTTCCTAAGCAAGCAAGTTGTTCAGCACTGCTTAGCAAACAAGGAGTGGAGGGACCGCTCTATAGGAGTACCCCACCGCCGACGCACACAGAGCCGTCTTGCCAGTGGAGTACCCACCAAAAGGAATCTGGCTCCCCTCACACCGGAATGTATATACCGGCAGGGAAAGCTAAGTAGCCCCCTTGTACCCGAACTTGGCACACTAAGGCGACATCGGCAACTCACCTAGAACAAGTTTAGAATGGAGGAACACCGTGGAGCTCTGAAACCACACCGGTCATTGCTAAGTCCACCCAGTCCGTTGCCCGTTACCTGTATACCCTGTATCACCTGCTGGTTACAGTAAAAGACCCGTTACAGAGACTATCGGTGTCCGTGTTTCTTCAGAACCGTTAACTCCGCAAGTTCAATGTAACTAAGCTGCCTCACAGCATCTTGTGCAGCTTCTGGCTCCGGGGACTCCCGCTCGGCCTGTGGGGAGCGTCCCATCTTGCTGCATTACATCCCCTGGAGGCCCAAGCAGCGCCGGTGAAATCACTGGAACCCCCGAAGGTGGCGTCACGACAAGAATAACCTAACCTTATCTGTTCAGCCATACTTTTAATCTGGACCACCGGACCAACACAGCCTCGGGCGCGGTACCGTGACAGGGAGCAGCGACAGCCCGAGACGTACATAACCCGGCCACGGTGAGTCAGATGCTTATGTGATGCTTGAGGTAGGGGATTGAAGTCTTTAAAACGACACAAGGCCCTGTTGCTTGTGTGGGTGGCAGGAGCACAGGGGAAATCATACTTACTCCATTGCTCTGCAGGCCATGCCCCTCACAATACCATTCCCTACTCAGTCTGTTAAATTTAGATTTGGAATGTGATATTCTAAGGATCTGATACTTATTTCAGAGAATGGAAAACTGATGTGCTTTGAGGCCCAGGATCTCCAGCATTCAAAGAGGGATGTCACTATGGGAAAGGAGGAACTATATGAGGTATTTTTGATATATTCAAGTTCTAATGAACTCCTGGGTGATCTGCCATGATGGTAATTGGACTCGAGTTGCATCCATCTAGAGGTGAGATCATTATTCCATCATTCCCTGGCTGCCTCTAAAATAGCCGCTTTATGGTACAAGGCCAGATCAAGTACCCCCAAACCTCCGTCAGAAACAGTCTTCATCATCACTTTAAAAGCAACTCTGGGTCTTCTCCCACCCCAAATGAAGCGACTTATCTAAGACTGTACATTAGACAATTGTCTGTTAGATAAGAGAAGGAGAAGACATCTGAAAATATAAACAATATTTGGTAAAAGCAACATTTTAAGGGCCTGTATTCCACCAATCCAAGTCAATGGAAATCAGAAAATCTATCTACCTCAGCTTTAAGAGATTTTGTAAGCAAATCCATGTTATAAACTAAGATTTTCTGAGAGGCCGTAAGGAATATGCCAAGGTAGGGGATTCCCTCTGAAGCCCACCTAAATGGAAGACTCTCTTCAAGCCCCCTCCTGATGGGGTATGGGACTGGGATTGGATAAAGTAGAGATTTGGAGGCGTTAAATTTATAGTAGCTAATCTTCGAAAAGGCCTCCAAAGCTACCATGATTGCCGAAAGTGATGTTTCTGGGTCTAGACAGGTTATGATGACATCATCGGCATATAACCCAATTACATGTGTAGAAGAACCGACTTTGATACCTTGAATCTCTTTATAGTTACTGATATGTTCAGCTAAGGGCTCCATAATCAAAGTAAAAATGAATGGTGAGAGGGGACACCCTTTGCGGGTACCATTACTTATAGAGGAATTACGTGATCTAAAGCCATATGCAAGGACTGAAGCATTGGAGTTTGAGTAGAGGGCTAATACCGCAGATTTAAATTGTCCTTCCAAACTGAGTTTGTGCAAAACCCTTTCCAGGTAGCCCCAGTGCACTCTATCAAAAGCCTTTTCGGCATCTAAGGACAGGAATAAACTGGAGCGCCCAGAGAGCACTTAAATCAAGTTCACCATCCTCCTCGTACCATCCTTTGCTTCTCGATCCCCCACAAACCCCACCTGATCTGTTGATATTACAGATAGAAGAAACTTGTTAAGTCTGATGGCAAGTACAGTAGCTTAGCAAAGATTTGGATGTCACAATTTAATAGGGAGATAGGCCTGAAGTTCCCAGGGGCAGTGGGGAGTTTACCCAGCTTTGGGAGAGTGGATATTGAGGCCTCCAAAATAGAGGGGGAGATAGTCAGAAATTTGCCACTGGGTAAAAGTACGCAAAAGAAAAGGGGCAAGTGAAGTTTTGTATTGATGATGGTATTGGTCGGTCAGACCATCAGGGCCTGGGGTTGAATTAGTTTCAGTAGATTCTATGACCTCTATAATTTACCCTATAGAGAATGGCGTATTTAGCTCCTTTGACTGTACAGGTTATATTTGAGGGAGATTCAATTTGTCTAGGTGATCTTGTATGGATTTTAATGCAGGTTGAGGAGTTTCGGGATAGTCACAGAGATTATATAGATGCAAGTAATAGTCACTCAAAGCATCTGCTAATTTAATTGGATTCTGGATTTTTTCCCCATTCAGGCCTAAGAGGAAGTCGATGCTGCTTTTAGCCTCATTTTTTAAACCTTCTTGTTCGCTCTGTCTTACATTGCATAGTAAGTAGACTTCAGCTTCTGTAGATTATGTTCATATGAGGACAATAAAAAAGAGCAGAGCTGAAGTCTAACCTCTACGATTTACTTGGAGATGACAGTGAAGGGGTTACGTTTATTCTCATCTTCCAAATACTGGAGGTGGGCCATCAGAATTTGCAAGTCCCTGTGTTTGTTTTTCTTTGCCACTGCAGCAAGCTTGATACAAATGCCTCTGATCACAGCCTTATGGGCGTACCATTGCGTCTCATTTGCAACCACATCATTATCATTCAGCTCAAAATACTCTGAAATACTTCTCCCAATCTCAGTGGCAGAGTCAGTGTTGGACAATAGTTTTCACTTCGGCGCTGCGGAACAGGAGAATTGATTCTTAAGAGACAGTCTTATGGGAGCATGGTCAGACCAGGTGATCAAGCCCACTGAAGTGTGTAAGCAAGATTTAAGAGTTTTACTATCAAGTGGAAAAAAATCTATTCTATAATATGAGCGATGTCTGGCGGAGGAAAAGGTGAAGTCTTTTTCAGTTTTATGTAAATACCGCCAGACATCGTGTAAATAGTATTCAGCAGCTAGCGGGCCCGATTTCTTTCTAGCAGGGGTGGAATTGTCCAAAAGATTGGGCATTGGCAAAATAAAATCATCACTGAGAATTACCAAACCTTGGACATTCTCCACTATGAGACCAAAAAAACATTCTCAAAAAGTAGATCTGCCCTGAGTTATGGGAATAAATTGAGGCTATCATGGATACCATACTATTCCCCATGACAATAACAATTGCATATCTGCCCCCCAAATCAGTCAGTTCTTTGAGAACTCTAAGACTAATTATGTCTTTAAATATAATACACTAGCTGTGAGCCCGATGCGATTGCATCGGGATTCTAGAATCTGTGTATAGTTTACTGAGTATACTTGAAATATGGCAGCATAGCGGCAGCTGCTATTCCGATTGTTCGGCGCGCTGAAGGCGGCGACCAATCAGAATAGCGATGTGCTGTATGGCGCCATACTTCAAATAGATGGAATATGTAGAGTAAATAAAATAAAATAAATAAAAATATAAATAGATAGATAGATAGAGAGAGAGAGATAGATAGATAGATAGCGAGATAGAAAAAGAAACATAGATAGATAGATACATAGATAGATAGATAGAAAAAGATAGATAGATAGATAGATAGATAGAAATAGATAGATACCAAACAAATGTCGCAGCACTCCTTTTAGCGATGCTTATAGATGTGTTTATTCCAGCTAAAGCGGCGTGTCGCCAAATTTATGGCCGGGTCCCTGGTTCTCTTTTGCGGCCATAAAATCGCGGACACACCGCTATGTATGTCTATGGGAAGTGAGGCGCGATTCTGATTGGTCACTGTGTGCTGCCGCGGACCAATCAGAATCGCGCCTCACTTTTAGCGGTAAATTTGAAAGTCCAAATTTCAAATTTACCGCTAAAAGTGAGGCGCAATTCTGATTGGTCCGCGGCAGCACACAGCGACCAATCAGAATCGCGCCTCACTTCCCATAGACATACATAGCGGTGTGTCCGCGATTTTATAGCCGGGCCCCTGGTTCTATTTTCGGCCAGGACACTCGCCTCTGAGCGGTCGTTCCACGGGCCCGCAAACTCGCAATCAGCGCTTTGCGGACATTTCTCGCGCCTTACCAACGACTCACAATCATTGCGAGTCGTTGCTGATACGCTAGCTATTGGCGCGAAGCGCTGATTGCGAGTTTGCGGGCCCGTGGAACTACCGACCAGAGCCGAGTCCCCTGGCCGAAAATAGAACCACGGGCCCGGCCATAAAATCGCCGACACACCGCTATGTATGTCTATGGGAAGTGAGGCGCGATTCTGATTGGTCCGCGGCAGCACACAGCGACCAATCAGAATCGCGCCTCACTTCCCATAGACATACATAGCGGTGTGTCCGCGATTTTATGGCCGCAAAAGAGAACCAGGGACCGGGGCATAAATTTGGCGACACGCCGCTAATGTATGTCTATGGGAAGTGAGGCGCGATTCTGATTGGTCGCTCTGTGCTTCCGCTGACCAATCAGAATCGCGCCTCACTTCCCATAGACAAACATTAGCGGTGTCTCGCAAAATATATTGCCGACCTTCTGGTTCTATTTTCGGCCACGGGGCTCGGCTATTTCCGGTCCCAAAAAAATATATATTTTTTTTATTTTTTCTTTCTTTTTATCTATTTTTCTATTTATGTATCTTTATTTTTATCTATTTTTCTATCTATATTATGATATAGATAGATAGATAAATAGATAGATAGATAGATAGATAGATAGATAGATAGATAGATAGATAGATAG
Source organism: Allobates femoralis (assembly GCA_033576535.1). Taxonomy (NCBI): domain Eukaryota; kingdom Metazoa; phylum Chordata; class Amphibia; order Anura; family Aromobatidae; genus Allobates; species Allobates femoralis. The sequence continues at coordinate 97,206,946 of JARQOC010000008.1, read as the reverse complement.
ATAGATAGATAGATAGATAAGAAAAAAGATAGAAAAATAGATACAAAGAAAGAAAAATAAAAAAAAAAATATTTTTTTTGGACCGGAAATAGCCGAGCCCCGTGGCCGAAAATAGAACCAGAAGGCCGGCAATATATTTTGCGAGACACCGCTAATGTTTGTCTATGGGAAGTGAGGCGCGATTCTGATTGGTCAGCGGAAGCACAGAGCGACCAATCAGAATCGCGCCTTCTTCCCATAGACATACATTAGGCGTGTGTCGGCAAATTTATGGCCGGGTCCCTGGTTCTCTTTTGCGGCCATAAAATCGCGGACACATCGCTATGTATGTCTATGGGAAGTGAGGCGCGATTCTGATTGGTCGCTGTGTGCTGCCGCGGACCAATCAGAATCGCGCCTCACTTTTAGCGGTAAATTTGAAAGTCCAAATTTCAAATTTACCGCTAAAAGTGAGGCGCGATTCTGATTGGTCCGCGGCAGCACACAGCGACCAATCAGAATCGCGCCTCACTTCCCATAGACATACATAGCGGTGTGTCCGCGATTTTATGGCCGCAAAAGAGAACCAGGGACCCGGCCATAAATTTGGCGACACGCCGCTAATGTATGTCTATGGGAAGTGAGGCGCGATTCTGATTGGCTGGCGGCAGTAGACCGCGACCAATCAGAAGAGCGCCTCACTTCTCATAGACATAGAATGGAGGATTTTTCGTCCATTCTATGGCAATGAGAAGAAAAGAGGAGGTCGGAGCGGAAGATGGCGGAAAGAAGAGAGAAGACCCCCGGGGCCGGACGAAGAGGACGCCTGGCTGGACGGAGGAATTGTGGATCGGACAGACGGACGATGAGATGAAGAAGAAGACATGTAAGTGATCGACGGCGGCGGTGGGTTAGGGGACGGCGGGGGCTTAGGGTGTAGCGCCTTAGGGGGTAGCGACAGCGGCGGGGGACAGCGACGGGGGCTTAGGAGGCGGTGGGGCTTAGGGGGTATCGGCGGAAGGTAGGGGCTTAGGGGCTGCGGGGCTTAGGGGCTGCGGGGCTTAGAGGATAGGGCTTAGGAGGTATCGGCGGGGGCTTAGGGGGCTGCGGGCCTTAGAGGATAGGGCTTAGGCTTAGGAGGTGGGCTTAGGGGGTAGGGGCTTAGGGGCGGCGGGGCAGGGGCGGCGGGGCGCCAGTGGGATTAGGGGGTAAGGGCGGCGGGGTAGGGGCTTAGGGGCGCCAGCGGGCTTAGGGGGTAGGGGCTTAGGGTCGGCGGTGTAGAGGCTTAGGGGCGCCAGCGGGCTTAGGGGGTAGGGGCTTAGGGGCGGCGGGGTTTAGGGGATAGCGGCAGCGGCGTGGGTTTAGTATGCGGCGGGGTTAGGAAGCGGGCTTAGGGGGTATGGGGCTTAGGGTCGGCGGGGTAGGGGCATAGGGGCGCCAGCGGGCTTAGGGGGTAGGGGCTTAGGGTCGGCGGTGTAGGGGCTTAGGGGCGCCAGCGGGCTTAGGGGGTAGGGGCTTAGGGTTGGCGGGGTAGGGGCTTATGGGCGGCAGCAGGCTTAGGAGGTAGGGGCTTAGGGGCGGCGGGGTAGGGGCTTAGGGGCGCCAGCGGGCTTAGGGGGTAGGGGCTTAGGGGCGGCGGGTTAGGGGCTTAGGGGCGACGGGGTTTAGGGGATAGCGGCGGCGGGGGTTTAGTATGCGGCGGGGTTAGGAGGCGGGCTTAGGGGGTAGGGGCTTAGGGGCGGCAGCGGGCTTAGGGGGTAGGGGCTTAGGGGCGGCGGGGTAGGGGCTTAGGGGTAGGGGCTTAGGGGCGGTGGGGTAGGGGCTTAGGGGCGCCAGCGGGCTTAGGGGCGGTGGGGTAGGGGCTTAGGGGCGCCAGCGGGCTTAGGGGGTAGGAGCTTAGGGGCGGCGGGGTATGGGCTTAGGGGCGCCAGCGGGCTTAGGGGGTAGGGGCTTGGGGGCAGCGGGTTAGGGGCGGCGGGGTTTAGGGGATAGCGGCGGCGGGGATTTAGTATGCGGCGGGGTTAGGAGGCGGGCTTAGGGGGTAGGGGCTTAGGGACGGCGGGGTAGGGGCTTAGGGGCGGCAGCAGGCTTAGGGGGTAGGGGCTTAGGGGCGGCGGGGTAGGGGCTTAGGGGCGGCAGCGGGCTTAGGGGGTAGGGGCTTAGGGGCGGCGGGGTAGGGGCTTAGGGGCGGCAGCGGGCTTAGGGGGTAGGGGGCGGCGGGCGGCGGGGTAGGGGCTTAGGGGCGCCAGCGGGCTTAGGGGGTAGGGGCTTAGGGGCGGCGGGGTTTAGGGGATAGCGGCAGCGACGGCGGGGGTTTAGTATGCGGCGGGGTTAGGAGGCGGGCTTAGGGGGTAGGGGCTTAGGGGCGGCAGCGGGCTTAGGGGGTAGGGGCTTAGGGGCGGTGGGGTAGGGGCTTAGGGGTGCCAGCGGGGGGCGGCGGGGTAGGGGCTTAGGGGCACCAGCGGGCAGCGGGCTTAGGGGGTAGGGGCTTAGGGGCTGCGGGGTCTGGGCTTAGTGGCGGCAGTGGGCTAGGGGCTTAGGGGCGCCAGCGGGCTTAGGGGGTAGGGGCTTAGGGGCGGCGGGGTTTAGGGGATAGCGGCAGCGGCGGCGGGGGTTTAATATGCGGCGGGGTTAGGAGGCGGGCTTAGGGGGTAGGGGCGGCGGGCGGCGGGGTAGGGGTTTAGGGGCGGCAGCGGGCTTAGGGGTTTAGGGGCGGCGGGGTAGGGGCTTAGGGGCGCCAGCGGGCTTAGGCGGTAGGGGCTTAGGGGCGGCGGGGTTTAGGGGATAGCGGCAGCGGGGGCGGGGGTTTAGTATGCGGCGGCGCTTAGGGGGTAGGGGTTTAGGGGATAGCGGCAGCGGCGGGGCTTAGGGAGTAGGGGCTTAGGAGGCGGGCTTGGGGGTTGGGGCTTAGGCGGCGGGGGTTTAGTATGCGGCGGGGCTTAGGGGCGGCGGGGTTTAGGGGATAGCGCCAGCGGCATGGGGCTGTAGTATACCATAGCGGTGTACACTACAGCCCCATGCCGTGGCTTTGTTCGCGGGGCAACGACTCGCAATGCCCGCTTTGCGGGCATTGCTTCGTGAGTCGGCGACTCGCAATGCATTGCTTCGCGAGTCTGCAACGACTCGCAATGCCCGCTTTGCGGGCATTGCTTCGCAAGTCTGCAACGACTCGCAATGCCCGCTTTGCGGGCATTGCTTCGCGAGTCGCGTGGCCGCTACGCGGCCACGGACAGAGTCCTGGAGAAAGTGCAAAGCTACGCGAACAAAGCCACAGGAAGTAGCGCCGGTCGCGACGGAAGTCAGCTACGGCAATTATATAATAGATACTCCAGCTTTCAGGCGTGTGAGAAAATTAAGTTAGGAAATCTCCTATGGCACAGACGGGCACCATCTTCTCTTTTCAAATGAGTCTCCTGTATGCAAGCAATGTCATATCGTGAGCATAGATGGTCCTTCCAGAGGGCAGACCTTTTCTACTGAGAATTAAAACCATTGTATTAAGAGATAAAAACTAATGCCATTCAGAAATCAAAATACTGCATACATGAGTCTCTGACCTACAAGTAGAAACAATTGGGAGGAGAAAGGGGAAAGAATGGGGGAAGGGAAGAAAACAAACAACAAAAACAAGAATAGTCCAAAAGAAAGAGTCACTTGGTCAAAAAGAAAGGGCCTTACCTTGCTAATGGGGAGGGGGGCGGGTGTCGGGTGATGTTCCCAGTCCCAGCCAGTGGGGATTGGATGGAAGAAATTCCCACTAAAGGTGGTTGAGACTGGCGGGGAGCTCATATAAAAGAATGAGAAGGGCAACACAGTTCATTTCACTGATCACTCCGGGTCCAGTTTTTTCGGATCCTGTCTTGGGGCAGCCCAGTTTGGAGAGGGTAGTGAAGGCGACCTTGAGTAGGAGGTTAGGTGCCATCTATGTGGCAGGTTCTTGAGCTGATCTGGCACATGGCAAATGTAGAGATTGCCAGAATAGGAAAATATCAATTTCGTTGGGAGTCCCCATCTATATTTAATGTTGTTTTCCCTTAAAAGTTTGGTGTATGGGGAAAATGCTCTCCTTTTCGCCATTGTTATCTAAGAAAAGTCTGGGTAAACTTCCAAGTGGGAGAAGGGATCTAGGAGGGAGGGAAGCTTCCTCAGAGAATTGAGTAAGCATCCTTAGTGGGAATATAATGAATTCTAGCCAGAGTATCTCTGGGGCTCTCAGGGGGAAAATGTTTAGGCTTGGGGATCCTGTGAATACTGTCTTCCCAGAGGTCTCCTGGGCAGGGCCGTATTTGGAGTTCCTGCCGCCCTAGGCACTTTCAGAGGTTGCGCCCCCCACATACACTCACATCCGCTCAGTATTCCACCTGAAAAAGCAACAAATAAATGCTAAAAGGAATAAACTCATGCACAGCAATGTAAAAATGACCTGCTGTTCATATGTTCAGTCTTTTGAGGTTTTTCTTTTTAACTTTCTGTTCTGAAGCATTGTTTGTCTGCAGTCCAGCACTCAGGGGGTTCACAGATATCAGAGAGTGCCCGTAGCCTTCAGATAGTAGTGAGGACCTCCATACACATGAGTCTAAAGTTTACTAAACCAGCCGATATGAACAGGTTGTGAGGGCAGTCTAATATGTGTGGGGCCCTAACAGATGATTGGTCGAGGGAGATAAGGATCCAGCATGTCCAGGATGTAGATCCTTTTGTCCTCTTAGGCTGTGGTCACAGTTGCATTTTTCACGTGCGTTTTTGGAGACCTGCGTTTTCAAAAACGCATGTAAAAAACGCACCCATAGGCCCCCATGTTAAAAAACGCATGCCCTAATAGCAAAAAAGCATGTGTGACAGTACCATGCATTTTTGGTGCATTTCCAAAAACGCATGCGTTTTTTAATATGGGGCCTTATGGGAAACGCATGCAAAAACGCATGTACAATTAGTGCCATTCAAAAACGCATGCGTTTTCCATAGGAGCCCATGTTAAAGAAACGCAAGCGTTTTAGAAAACGCATGCGTTTTTTTAACATGGGCTCCTATGGAAAACGCATGCGTTTTTGAATGGCACTAAATGGTACTAATTGTACATGCGTTTTTGCATGCGTTTTCCATAGGGGCCCATGTTATAAAAACGCATGCGTTTTCTACAAAAACGCATGCGTTTTTCAAAACGCACCAAAATATAGTACATGCACTATTTTTTGGTGCAGATTTAAAAACGCACCCAAAAACGCAGGGAGCCATCACACATCTTAAAAAACTCATGCTGACATGACAAAACGCATGAGTTTGTTAAATCACTAAAAAAAACTCATGTCAACTGTGACCCCAGCCTAAAGCTACATTTACACACAGTGTGATTGCTGTGTTTTGTGAGGATCTGTTTTTGGTACAAAACTGTAGAGAATGGATCCTCACAGAACGCAGCCTTCTGTGTATGAACACCCTGCACTTTACTCAGCTCGCCACGCTTTCCCGGTGATTACTGGTGGTGTTTTCTCATCCCCACCAGCAACTTGCAGCCTCAAGGACACTGCAGCACCGGGTGATGTTGCTCAGTCACATGGTACAGTCTCGGGTCCTCCAAAGGTCCTACAGCTTCGTGGTGAGGAGAGATCCCCAGGGGAGAGCGGCAGGGCGAGTAAAAGGTGAAGCAGAAAAGCGCAAAAAGAATGAACATGTTCATTCAATTTCAGCCCAAAAGCGGACGCGTAAAAAGCGCAACATGTGAAAGGAAAACAGGGAAATGCATTGACTTGTCTGGGACAGCCGACGTCACTGCATTTCATTGCATTCCCCTGCATTAGCGGATCAGCAAAATAGCATATATAAATGCAGAATTATGCTGTGTGTGAACGTAGCCTAAGTGATAAGCTGCAGCCAGAAATAGCTAGCAGAAGCTTCCATATAGTATACAGGAACACTTGGAAGAATGATTGCTTCTGTATATGGAAGAGTCGAGCAAGATCGCCGGACAAGCGATCAGACACCTAACTATAGTGTTTAGGGGCTTTAGTCAATTAATTGTTTGGTTGAGCGTCAGCTTTATTTTTATTCCAGCACACTCGCCCTATAAGGTTTTAGGATCAAGTCTGTTAAATTAAAGATTACAACATCCACATAACTATATCACCATAACTCCTGACAATACAATACATCACCAGAACTACTGTCTATACAGTAATACATCACCAGAGCAGTACGTCCACTATATAATGGTGTATGCAGATTAATTGGCATTTTGGGAATTAAAGACTCCTTTAAAATATCAATCTTACCAACACATTGTCCTGCTTCTCCCAAAACTACCCTCTTGTATGATCTTCTGCAGCACATACCAAAACAGTGTCATTGTTTCTGACTAAAGAATAACCACCTTAAGTAAGCAATATCCTGTGCCCCTAAATAAATAATTGCCCCTCACTATGCTTTTTGCACAAATTACCCCATACTGTCTCACTTATGGTACATTATTCTCCCCTATAAAATATTCCCACTACACTGTACACCTAAACATGACCGCCACGCTATTGCCTCATAAATGAAAACCTCCACACTGTCCTGCCCATGATGAATTATACCCACCACACCCCCCTCACATATGAACTATGATCTCCACTCCATGCAGCCCTCTCTTCACTGTCCACCTCATGTTGTCCCAACTCTATAGTGAGCCCCCTTATGCTATGCATTCTGTATACTGAGCTCTCCCAGTCTCTTTAGTGAGTGCTCCCCATGCTACCCCCATCTCTGTACAGTACCCCTCACATGTTACTTCTCTATACCGGGCTCCTCCAGTCTAACACTTCTCCGTACTGTGCCCCCTCATGTGCTATTCTGCTCATCCTCCCCATGTGCCATTCTACTCATCCTCCCCATGTACCAGGCTGCTCATCCCCCCCCATGTGCCAGGCTGTTCGTTCCCCCCCATATTTGCCAAGCTGCTCTTTCCTCCCCTCTCCCATATGACCAAGGCTGCTCATTACCCCCTCTCCCCCATATGTACCAGTCTGCTCATTTCCCCCATCTCCCCCTTATGACCCAGTCTGCTCATTTCCCCCCTCTCCCCCATATGTACCAGGCTGCTCGTTTCCCCCCTCCCCCCATATGTCCCAGTCTGCTCATTCCCCCTCTCCCCCATATGTCTGAGTCTGCTCATTCCCCCTCTCCCCCATATGTCTGAGTCTGCTCATTCCCCACCCTCCCCCATCTGTCCCAGTCTGCTCGTTTCCCACCCTACCCCATATGTCCCAGTCTGCTTGTTCCCCCCCTACCCATATGTCCCAGTCTGCTCGTTCCCCACCCTCCCCCATATGTCCCAGTCTGCTCGTTCCCCACCCTCCCCCATATGTCCCAGTCTGCTTGTTTCTCCCCTCTCTCCTGTATGTCCCAGTCTACTCGTTTCCCACTTCTGCCCCATATGTCCCAGTCTGCCTGTTCCCCCCTCCCCCATATGACCCAGGCTGCTCGCTTCCCCCCTCCCCATATGTTCCAGTCTGCTCATTTTCCCCCTCCCCATATATCATTCCCCGCCTCCCCCATATGGCCCAGGTTGCTTGCTCCCCCCCTCCCCATATGACCCAGGCTGCTCATTTTCCCCCTCCCCATATGTCTTAGTCTGCTCATTCTCCACCCTCCCCATATGACTTAGGCTGCTCATTCTCCCCTCCCCCATATGACCCAGGCTGCTGGTTTTCCATTAGCCCTCCTTGTCCATGCCGCTCTCCCCCACCCCTTCCTCTTCTTCAATGCTATCTTCGGCTCTAAAGCGCCTTACCTGGCTCCCCGCTCCCGGCAGTCAAGCGACATCGTCTTCTCCTCTCCTGCGCTCTGTAGACTATGGTATTCTGGTGACTCATCACACGCTGTGGTGCTGCAGGTGCTCAGGTGCGGGGAGTCGAATGTACTCTACTGACCCTGGAAGTGCAGTGGCACTTTCATTAATTTGCAATCATGCCTTAAAGACATGATTGCAAATGAATGTGGTGCCCCCTCCCTCATCCAAAAGCAGTCTTAATAAAAAGTTTGGAGGAGGGAGGGAGATTTAAAAATTAAAAAAAAATTTTTTTAACTTGCAACTGGTGCCGCCCCCCTGAAACCTGGTGCCTCGGGCATGTGCTCTCGGGTGCCTAATGCAAAATACGGCCCTGCTCCCGGGTCAGTATGTGGCACAACAGCCGATATAAATGTACCAAACATGACAGTCCCCTTCTAACACTGACTCAGAAATCCCATGGATCTTCTGCATATTGCTCCAGTGGGAATGATCCTCCAGGTCTCCCAATTTACCTCTCATAAAAGATACCTGCCTCCAAGGCTGCATTGGCATCAATTAAGTCATTATGAGACTTTGCAAATTCCTCCATCTTTTGTTCAGTATGTGAGGTGCGCTCCCCAATACTGTCTTTATCTCCTCCTAATTTCACTAACATGGATTTGAGATCATCTTGTAATGCTGACCTTAATGATCCAAGGAGAGCCTCCATAGTTTCCTTAGAGGAATATCCAGTCCTTCAGTGTCTCCGGAAGGTGATGAAGTCACAGAGCCTCTGTGGGAGGAGCAATTTGAGGAGAGAGAAGAAGCAGGCACAATGTTTCCTGCAGCTCTGGGAGCAGTCTCCTTATTAAAGAAGTCAGTGAGTTTAGCCAGAGGGCCCCTTCTGCAGGACTTCCTAGTAGTCATCAGATACTCACCAAGTTACTGTACCAGGGGGACCTGGTATAAATTGCCTATGGGGCAGTAAAGCCGCTTCTGAGCTTAATCCCCACAGGAGCTCAGCACTGAGTGATCAGCTTGTTCAGCATGCAGGCCCCACCCCCTGAACGGATGATTTTATACCAGGAAGGAGTCCAGGATAGGAGATATAATTACTGGAAGTGGTCCAGAATGAGAGACACTGTTACTGTATGGGGCAATGGATTGATGTCATCATACCAGAAAGGGGTTCAGGATGGTAAATATGATCACTGGAAGGGGCCAGGATGGGGGATATTATTTCAGAAACAGGGTCAGAATGGAGAACATTATTACTGGAAGGGGCTCAGAATGGAGAACATTATTACTGGAAGGGACCAATGAGGACAATATTACAGGAAGGTTTCAGGATGGAGGACAGTATTACAGTAAGAAGCTCAGAATAGGGAACATTAGTACTGGAAGGGACCAAGAATGTGTGACATTATTACTGGAAGGGGTCAGGAGGGAAGATTTTTACAGGAAGAGGTCAGAATGGAGGACATTATTACTGGAAGATTACAGGATTGGAGAGAGTACTACTGCAAGAGGTCAAGTATGGGGGACATGTTTACAGGGGTGCAGCATGAGGGATACTATTACTGGACGGGAAACCCAGGAAGAAAAAAACGATCCAAACAGCCCACATTTATCAAAAGTGAAAAAACTTTATTTAAGATGTGCTTGACAATTTAATATCGATTTAATAAATTTAGTATATGGTGTAAACGTTTTTTTTGTCCTATTCACCAGCAATCATGCAGATATATAATAATTTACATCTCACAATCCAATTATTTCAATTATACTGTCAGATATAATAGGCTGTCCACTGTATATAATATATGTTTGGTGTGGAATTATATCCGATTTGGCTTTAGGACAATTCTTTTTGTGTTTTTTCATTGAAGAGAAATTAAATGAAGATAATAATACCAAAGAATTTGTGATTGCAATCATTTTCAGGAAGAAACTGAATATTATCTTACAGAATTGCAGGGGTGTCAATACTTTTGGCCACAACTGTAATATATTGTCTTTATAGTCCCCTCCCCTATGGACTATAAAGACAATATATTATATAGTATATACAGTGGACAGCCTATTATATCTGACAGTATAATTGAAATAATTGGATTGTGAGATGTAAATTATTATATACCGTATCTGCATGAATGCTGGTGAATAGGACAAAAAACCGTCTACACCATATACTAAATTTATTAAATCGATATTAAATTGTCAAGCACATCTTAAATAAAGTTTTTTCACTTTTGATAAATTTGGGCTGCTTGGATCATTTTTTTCTTCCTGAGTTTCTTTGCAATAGATTAGACCTATATATATGTATAAGTCCATTAATTACACTATGACGGATATGTTTTTATCATATCAAAAATGAGGTCTATGTGTAAAATTTCGTTGTGTGTGTTTCTATTACTGGAGGGGAAAAGGATGGAGGGCATCATACCAGAATGGGGCTCAGGATGACAGACATTATCACTGTAAAGGTACCTTTACACGCCGCAACTGTGGTGTAACAACTGAGAGGCAATCGGGATTTCTGTCACAGTTGCCTTGATATTGCTACGAAGTTGTGGGATGTAAATGTGGAACCCGGTGGTGATTTTCGAAGTTGCTCCCGGTTGCGGTTTCAGAGCATTGTTCTAAAACCAGAGGCAACCCTGAAGGTGAATTGCCCTGGTTTTGTCGTGTGAACGTGCGATAGGGATGGAATCTGCATCGCCTAGTGATTTCCCAGAGGCGTGCCACCGCGCCCCGTCAGCGATGATTGGTGGGGGCTACTGTGTCTCCATTGGCTGTCCCTTCACAGGGTGCCATATTTGAAGAGTTGACCATTCACACTACACAATTGCAATGGTGTCATGTATTAGCCAGCCTTCCTGCGCAGGCTGCCCAACCATGACGCTTTTGCGTTGTCTAATCAGCGTGTTTGGGGCGCGGAATACACAACTTTGTCACGCCTATGTTCTTGCGGCGCAGAACATGTACGCCCACATTCCCTTAGTGGTTGCGGCGTGTGAAGCGGCGACGGGATTCAACAGGATGTTTCCCGCAGGACCAGTTTCAACTTCCGGGGAACCACATTCCCTTAGGTTGACGACGCAATTGCGGCGTGTACATGCAGCATCGGCGATCGGTATCAACCGTCAAAAACGTGCACGCACACGTTTGGTTGCTACCGATCGCCGGTGATAGTTGCGGCGTGTAAAGGTACCTTAAGGGGCACAGCATAGGGACAATATTTCAGAATGGGACCCAAGATGGGCGACATTATTACTGGAAGGGACGAGGATGGAGGACATTATTACAGTAAGGGGCTCAGGATGAAGAACACTATTACTAGAAGGGACCTTGGATGGGGGACATTATTATTACAGGGGGCCCAGGATGGGGGACATTATTACTGGAATGGGTCAAGATGGAGGACATTGTTAAAGGAATGGGCCCTGAATGGGGGACATAATTACAGGAATAGAACCAGGATGGGTGACATTATTACAAGAACGGGCTAGGATAGGTGATGTTTTTACAGGAAGGGGACATGGTGGGGGACATTATTACAAAAAGAAGTCAAAATAGGAACATTATTACAGGAATGGGCTACGATAGAGGACATTATTCAAGGAAGAGGCCCAGGATGGAGGACATTATTACTGTAAGGGGCAAGGACGGGGACATTATTACAGAAAGACGCCAGGAAGGATGACATCATTACAGAAACAGGCCTGGATGGGGCATTATCACTGGAAGGGCCTAGGATGGGGGACATTATTAGATGGGGGGTGAACACAAGTCTTTACAGGATCTATAAGTCTGCAAAGGCCCATGCATCTGACCAAAATGCACATGGCTCCAGGTTCAAAATTTGTACTACCGTAGTGCTCATCGGACTCTAGTTACGCCAATGTGTCCAGAAACTATGTCAAACAAAACTCATACAAACGTATTTCCACACACAGCTATTTCTTTTTTTTTTTAATTAGTATATACAATTCAAAATAAGGAATAAAAGAGGCTTTAGCCTGGGTGAGTGGAACAGTTCAGGTAAGATAAAAAATACAAAAAGCTTGTTTACTGCATACATTTTTATTACTGAGTTGCAGAGTGGTTATATAGATCTGCAGTAAAGTCCTTCTAAGTAAAGCTGTAGGCAGCCAGAATTGTATCTTTCAACAGGTGAAGATGACAATTCTCCCTTTTGCTATACAGTATGGATTTATGAAAAAATATTCAAGTTTGCTGATCTTTGATGATCTGATATAGGACAGAAAGAAAGTGACATTAAAATAGAAGAGGAACATTCTCTATCGAATATGAAGACTTACCGTATATGCTGTACAGTAGCTGTTCAAATTTAATATGTACCGGCATGGGAAACATTTTGATTTTTCGATTTTGCTATAGGAAGGAGTGTCAAGGGGCGCCAAAATATCCCTGACATTTATGCACAGTGACGTGCACTAAATTAAATTTAACGTTGAGTAAAGTCTTTTTTTGTCAATTAGGAGTTCCAAACAGTTATTTTTCTGACTCTTCAAGGCACTATGAATTTCTAAGCGTTTTATTCTCCAGTCTCTTAAATAATTGTTAGGCTCTTGTACTCACATGTCATGCGGCCTCAGACAGCCCCAACTCTACAACTCACACTGACTTGTAGTAAACACAAGGAGAAACAGAGCTGTTTTCTTCTGAAATCTTGTTATTAAGTTCAATGCAGAAGGTGAAAAGAGTAATTCTTACATGGAAGTACACATGTCCAGAAAATGGCTACAACAAACTGAATACTGGAGAAGAAGGGAGAGGCAAGCTAACACATGATCAACTACAGGAGAGGCATAAGGACAAACTTCATGGAGCAGGAAATCTGCCTATCAACAGCAAGTACAATGCATAATATAGAGAAAATACATTAGATGTTGTTCCCAGTGGCGGAACTACCGCGGTCTCAGGGGTCGCAATTGTGACGGGGCCCGGCAGGGGGAGGGGCCCGGCCAGGTCTGGATGAAAAGAAATGTTTTATTTCTTCTTTTAAACCATCCTCCTCCTCTGTTAGACAGTCTATCATATACACTGTCTTTATGGAGGAGAGGGATTGCGGGATGGGGCGTGCACGCACATTGTTGTCTGACCCTGGAAGTACCAGACCCGGCATTCCGGGATCCGACAGCACCAATCTTCCCCCTGCTCTGAGATGCTGCAGCGTCTCTCAGATCTTCCCATACTTCAGCAGATTGCTCAGCACAGAGCGCCACATAGGAGAACGTGGAAGCCTGGAGAAGGAGAGCAGGTGAGCGCTCATAGAGCTGAAAATTTGGGGTGTTGAGGGAGGCTGCTGATGGAGGCTGGTGATGGAGGAGGGAGAGAGGCTGCTGGTGAAGGCTGGTGATGGAGGAGGGAGAGAGGCTGCTGTTGGAGGCTGGTGATGGAGGAGGAAGAGAGGCTGCTGGTGGAGGCTGGTGATGGAGGAGGAAGTGTGGCTTCTGGTGGAGGCTGGTGATGGAGGAGGGAGGGAGGCTGTTCTGTTTCCCCCAGTTTTTCCTCCATTCCCTGATTACACAACGCCGCTGTTTCAGTATATAGCGGTGTAGTAGTATACAGAGGTTTCATTCCCAGTATCCCGGCAGTGCAGCCTCTGCATTGGACCGCAAGCCGGGCTTCCGCGATGGGCGGCTTGCTGTACACTGGCACGCCCATCGCATGAGTGTTAGTGATGACGTGTTTCCGGTCTGTGGAACGCAGACCGGAAGACACGCGGCGGTGAAACGCACGCCGACACGCCTCCTTTAGCCTCACATTGATGGAGGCAGATATAAAGGTGCGTGTGGCGGGGCTGACTGTGGCGCCGTTATCATGGAGGACCGGAGGTGATATCTAACACCCCGGTTAGCGCACACAGTTACAAAGAGAAGAGAGACCCCCAGATATCCACACTGGGAGGAGGGCACAGGAAGGAAGGGGATAGATGACATCTTTATCTACCTACACCAGCGCAACCTGAGGACTAAATAAAGAGACCGCAGGCACCTCCAAGGAAAGAACTGTCACTCCTGATGAAACCTACTATCCATCAGTAGGTGGAAACGCGTTGAGTTCAAGACAGTGGACTTGAGATAAGTAATTGATCTATATCTACCAGCTTATACATCTATTATCAGGAGAGGTGGAATGGAATGAAATGATCTGTGTCACTTTGTACCTTGTGGGTTACACAGGAAGGGGCTCATTGTTCTGGGTTTGTTAGGATATCTATCACCATAGATGTGAAAATAATACGATGGTGGTGTCATATTATATGATTGTGTGAGATGTATGGTACACCCTGCAAGCCCCAGTATTATAGATCTCAGCTCCAGTAACCTACTTATCTGTAGTCTAATTGCAAGAGACATAGTTTCATTGGACATAGGGGTTTGACCCATGCCCAGATAGACACCTCATGAGAATATGGGATGTGTGACATGACAGCGCCCTAGCTATAGGTGATAATATTAGGGAGAGCTGTCGCTGAGCGGGGACACCGTATAAATTAGGTGTATAAATCTCCGTTGCCAGGTAGGTTGTAGTACAGGGTAAAGGTAGAATCACCATCCCTGTATGACGATTGTGTGTTTGTAGACACTAGGTGTGGGCGAGCACCTTTTTGTTAATTTTAACAAACTATTTATTAAAAGTTATATTTTAAATAGTGCACTTTATAATTTATTTATATATTTTTGGAGGCTGGTGATGGAGGAGGAAGGAGAATGCTGGTGGAGGCTAGTGATGGAGGAGGAAGGGAGGCTGCTGGTGGAGGCTGGTGATGGAGGAGGGAGAGAGGCTGCTGGTGGAGGCTGGTGATGGAGGAGGGAGAGAGGCTAAGGTGGAGGCTGGTGATGGTGGGGAATAAAGGCTGCTGGTGGATGCTGGTGAATGGTGGGGGAGAAAGGCTGCTGGTGGAGGCTGGTGATGGGGGAGGAAGAGAGGCTGCTGGTGGAGGCTGGTGATGGAGGAGGGAGGGAGGCTGCTGGTGGAGGCTGGTGATGGAGGAGGAAGGGAGGATGCAGGTGGAGTCTGGTGATGGAGGAGGAAGGAGAATGCTGGTGGAGGCTAGTGATGGAGGAGGAAGGGAGGCTGCTGGTGGAGGCTGGTGATGGAGGAGGGAGAGAGGCTGCTGGTGGAGGCTGGTGATGGAGGAGGGAATGAGGCTGCTGGTGGAAGCTGGTGATGGTGGAAGAGAAAGGCTGCTGGTGGACGATGGGGGAGGGAGAGAGGCTGCTGGTGGAGGCTGGTGATGGGGGGAGGGAGAGAGGCTGCAGGTGGAGACTTGTGATGGAGGAGGGAGAGAGGCTGCTGGTGGAGGCTGCTGATTGGGGGAGGGAGAGAGGCTGCTGGTGGAGCCTGTTGATGGGGGAGGGAGAGAGGCTGCTGGTGGAGACTGGTGATGGAGAAGGTAAGGAGGCTGCCGGTGGAGGCGGGTGATGGAGGAGGAAGGAGAATGCTGGTGGAGGCTGGTGATGGAGGAGGAAGGGAGGCTGCTGGTGGAAGCTGGTGATGAAGGAGGGAGAGAGGCTGCTGGTGGAGGCTGGTGATGGAGGAGGGAATGAGGCTGCTGGTGAAAGCTGGTGATGGTGGGCAAGAAAGGCTGCTGGTGGAGGATGGTGAATGTGGGGAAGAAAGGCTTCTGGTGGATGCTGGTGATGGTGGGGGAGAAAGGCTGCTGGTGGAGGATGGTGATGGTGGAGGAGAAAGACTGCTGGTAGAGGCTGGTGATGGTGGGGGAGGAAGGCTGCTGGGGGAGGCTGGTGATGGTGGGGGAGAAAGATTGCTGGTGGAGGATGGTGATGATGGGGGAGAAAGGCTGCTGGTGGAGGCTGGTGATGGTGGGGAAGAAAGTCTGCTGGTGATGGTGGGGGAGAAAGGCTGCTGGTGGAGGCTGGTGATGGTGGGGGAGAAAGACTGCAGGTGTAGGCTGGTGATCGTGGGGGAGGAAGGCTGCTGGTGGAGGCTGATGATGGTGGGGGAGAAAGTCTGCTGGTGGATGCTGGTGATGGTGAGTGAGAAAGGCTGCTGGTGGAGGCTGGTGTTGGAGGAGGAAGGGAGGCTGCTGTTGGAGGCTTGTGATGGAGGAGGGAGAGAGGCTGCTGGTGGAGGCTGGTGATTGTGAGGGAGAAAGGCTGCGGGTGGAGGCTGGTGATGATGAGGGAGAAAGGCTGCTGGTAGAGGCTGGTGTTGGAGGAGGAAGGGAGGCTGCTGGAGGAGGCAGGTGATGGAGGAGGGAGAGAGGCTGCTGGTGGAGGCTGGTGATAGTGGGGGAGAAAGGCTGCTGGTGGAGGCTGGTGATAGTGGGGGAGAAAGGCTGCTGGTGGACGCTGGTGATGACGGGGGAGAAAAGCTGGTAATGGAGGAGGGAGGGAGGCTGGTGATGGTGGTGGAGACTTGGGGTGCATTATACTATGTGGAGGACTATGGGGGTGCATTGTAATTTATGGAGGGATATGGGGATGCATAATAATTGGAGGACTATGGTGGCAGGAGGAGGAAAACCATATATACCAGGATAAAGGCCATATTCCTGGAGTAGGACCATATATAGCAGGATGAGGTACATTAATACTAAATTAAAGGGAAGAGGGGTCGATTTCTAAGTCTTTATGGGATTTAAAATGTGACAATGGGACTCATACATCTGACCAAAGTGTGTGTGGGGGGGGAGGTGCCGGTCTAAATTTCGCACTGGGACCCATCAGACTCTAGTTACGCCACTGCTTGTTCCCATTTGTGGGACACAACAGTTATTTATATGTAACAATTAAAATATTAAAGAGTTTTTGAAGTTAAAAAAAAGTTATGGGAAGACCATTTTTAAGTAATGTTTGGATGGTTTTACTGCTTAGGGTAACTGTTAAGTGTAACCTGCGAGAGCTTGAGAGTATTAATAAAGAGTTTGGATTGCATAATAATAGTGATGGGCGAATCCTAAATTACTCGGAATCGCTTGACTGTAGCGAGTCCGAGCCCAGGACTCGCTACTCGTTGCGAGTCTAGCGAGTCCAATGTTAATGAATGGGGAAGCGAGTAATAGCGAGTAGTGTGAGATTTACAAATCGCAGATGTGTCTCGGAAGCTTCAGCCTGAAGCAATCCTAGTTTTGTCATTTATTTGCATTGGACTCGTTTACTTTGCAACTGTAATCGCTGGGAAACTCGCACAGATAAGAGAAGAGTCCTGTCTCTCTGTGCAGCTCCAGGGTCCTAGAGCCTGCCTGCTGCCTGATGTAGCAGTGCTGAGATTGTTCTCAGTCTGCTCATTCCCTGTGTACAGACATGAATGTCTGTGCACAGAGATGATGTAGCAGAGCTGAGATTGTTCTCAGTCTGCTCATTCCCTGTGCATATACATCTATATCTATGCACAGGGATGTAGCAGAGAGGACATCGCGTTTTGGACTGCGTCGGACGGAAGAGGATTTTTTTAATTAAAGATGGAGTCCCTAATAGCTTTTTTTTTTTTTATTTCTAATAAAAAAATTTCTCTCTGTGTTGTGTTTTTTTTAAAACAATTTAATAGAAATTCATGGCGGTCATGTCTAATATTGGCGTGACCGCCATAAATTTCGGGCTTAGGGCCAGCTGATAATACAAAGCTGGCCCTAACCTCTATTACCCAGCGTGCCACCGCCACCAGGGCCGCTGGAAGAGCGGGGTTCAGCGCCAGAGGATGGCGCTTCAATGAACGCTCCATCTTCTGGGGCGGCTGCGGGCTGCAATTTGCAGCGGGGGGTGCCCAGAAAGCTTGGGCATCCCTGCGCTGCGGATTCCAGCCCCCAGCTGCTTAGCTGTACCTGGCTAGACATAGAAATTGCGCGGAGCCCCACGCATTTTTTTGACTCCGACTCCGAGACGACTCCGAGACGACTGCGACTCCGACTCCGACTCGACTCCGACTCCGAGACGACTCCGACTCCGAGACGACTCCGACTCCGAGACGACTCCGACTCCGAGGCGACTCCGACTCCGAGGCGACTCCGACTCCGAGGCGACTCCGACTCTGAGACTCCGACTCTGAGGAGACTCCGACTCTGAGACTCCGACTCTGAGGAGACTCCGACTCCGAGGCGACTCCGACTCCGAGGCGACTCCGACTCTGAGGCGACTCCGACTCTGAGACTCTGACTCTGAGACTCTGACTCTGAAATTCATTAAATAATAAAAAAAATGCGTGGGGCTCCGCGCAATTTCTATGTCTAGCCAGGTACAGCTAAGCAGCTGGGGGCTGGAATCCGCAGCGCAGGGATGCCCAAGCTTTCTGGGCACCCCCCGCTGCAAATTGCAGCCCGCAGCCGCCCCAGAAGATGGCGCGTTCATTGAAGCGCCATCCTCTGGCGCTGAACCCCGCTCTTCCAGCGGCCCTGGTGGCAGTGGCACGCTGGGTAATAAAGGGGTTAATACCAGCTTTGTTATACAAGCTGGTATTAAGCCCGAGATTCTTAATGTCAGGCCACGTTTGACCCAGCCACTAAGAATCTCCAATAAAGGGTTAAAAAAACACAACACAGAGAAAAAATTTTATTTGAAATAAAAAAAAAAGCCATTAGGGACTCCATCTTTAATTAAAAAAATCCTCTTCTGTCCGACGTAGTCCAAAACGCGATGTCCTCTCTGCTACATCCCCTGTGCATAGATATAGATGTCTATGCACAGGGAATGAGCAGACTCAGAACAATCTCAGCACTGCTACATCATGTCTGTGAGCAGGCGGGCTCTAGGACCCTGGAGCTGCACAGAGAAGACAGCTGGACTCGGCTCGCAAAGAAACAGCAGTTACTTTGCGAGTTTCCCTGCTATCACTGGCACAGTAGCCGAGTCTAATGCAAACAATGGCAATCCGAGTTTTGTCAGCGTTTCTGACAAAACTAGGATTGATATTGATTTGCATTGGACTCGTGCGAGTAATCACTGGGAAACTCGCAGAGTACCGAGTCCTGCGAGTCCCTTACTACTCGCCGAGTAACGAGTCCTAGCGAGTAGATTCGCCCATCCCTACATAATAATTAATTTTATTATTATTTTTACCATCAAGTATATCATGCTTACAGTGATAAGAAAGTACAGTCATATGAAAAAGTTTGGGCACCTCTCTTAATCTTACTCTTTTTTTTTTGTTTAAAGAAGCTATTGAGCCACTGGATTGGAATTAATGATTAAAACCTTTTTGGTATCCTCATGCCAGGTCCTTTTTGGAGAGGTGTCTAAATGGGATGGACTTTTTTTGAATTATTGGTTTAGTTTATTATTCAATATTTGTTATGAATATAAATAAGAATCAAATGCCAAATGTCTGATGTAGAACAAGCAAAAACTTTGTAAAGTAAGTTAGTAAGTTCGATAAAAGGGTAAGGAATGGAATTTTACCAACTCTGTTTTGCACCAACAATACAGTTCCACACACCCTTTAATTGCTTTTTATTTCCATGTTTTCACTCTTGAACGCGGATTGAGTCACACTTCATTGCTTTAATGCAATGGACTTCTCAAAAAAAAAAGATCTATGTAAATGAGGGTCCGTCATTTTACTACATATCATTTATACATGTAACTTGTTGGGATTTACCATAGGTTAATTCCTTTGAATTTCTATTTAATTATTTTATGAGTTTATTTGTTGAACGAAAGAAACACAACAAAGACATACTTTGTGAATTACTGTCGTTAACTATACATATATACTATTTAGAGAAGGAAAAGAAATATATATATATATATATATTTGATGTTAAATGGGGTCTGTCTTATAATTTCAGTGTCAGTCTTACAATCTGTATATAAACTCACCAGGAGGGAAGCGGCAGTGGTGGAGCAGGGTCATAGGTGGCAGGGCACAGGAGAAGGAGTTGTCATGGCGGAGCGGTTCAGGCACCATTGACTTCCCAGCGGCAGCGGTTGTACTGTATAAATGAACCCCCAATCTGGTATATGGTTCCCATCCTGGTACTGTATATATTTACCTCAACCTGGTACACGGTGCCATCCTGTTATATATGATCCCCATAATGGTGCATAGCCCCTATCTTGGTATATATGGTACACCATCCTGGTATGTATGATCCCCCATCATGGTACATGCCTGCCCATCCTGGTTTATGGCCCCCATCCTGGTACATAGCCCCCATCCTAGTTCATGATTATCATCATAGTACATGGCCTCCATTCTGGTACATAGCTCATCATCCTGGTACATGGCCCGTCAACCTGGTACATGATCCCCAGCTTGTTAAAAGGCCCTCACGCTGGTATATGTGGACCCCTACCTGCTACATGATCCCCCATCCTGGTACATGGCTCCTAGCCTGGTATATATGGTTCCCACCCTGGTGCATTGCTCCATATCTGTTACAAGGGCCTCACTCTGGTATATGGCCAGCAGCAGTGGTGGTGCAGAGAGGGTCACAGGAGGCAAGCACGCTGCGGTACCTGTGAGCTGATGCTGAGGTCTGGGGCACGGTTGGAGGGGGTGTCATTACGGAGCAGTTCGGGTGACATTGATCTGCCAGCGGTGATGTGACAGACTTCAGAAAAATGGCTGCAGAGATCTCATCTGCACCTGCGCCGCCTATGCAGCTAATTTCCTGAAGTCCAACGCATTGGAGGCAGCTCATGTATAGATTGAGATCTCAGCTGTCCGAAATCTCAATCTGCGCATGTGCTGCCTCCATAGCCATTGTACATCGTGTTACTTCTGGGAAATCAGTGCATCAGGAACTGCTCCACCATTTCACCCTTTCCTTCCATGCCCTGGCCTCCAGCATCGCATCACTGCTACCATAGCATCTTGCCTCCAGTCACCCCACTATACTGCTGACGTTCACCCCCCCCCCTCCACAGCTACTTTCGGATTATGAGTTGCACCCCCATTTCCCCCCCAATTTGAGGAGTAAGATAGTGCATTTTATAATCTAAATGATACTGCTAATGTATTTTATTGGGATTTTATGTGATTTACCAAACAAAGTAGCTGGTATTTATAAGGTATAAAGATAATAATACAGTATTTTCTAAATGTTTAAAAAATTTAAATCTGAAAATTGTGACATGCATTTTATTCAGCCCCCCTTAGTCAATACTTTATAGGAACACACTTCACTGCAATTACTGCTGCAAGTCTTTTGGGGGATGTCGCTACCAGTTTTGAGCATCTAGAGGATGAAAATTTGGCCCATTTTTCTTTTAAAAATAGCTCTAGCTCAGTGAGATTGGATGGAGAGTGGAATAATGTTTTAAGGGTGATATGCAGTATTAGTTTTTTGCCACTCATGATGCTTTGCATTTAGCCCAAAAAGTTCTCTGTGGGTCTCATCTGAGCAGAACATCTTTCAGACACAAATATATTTGTACGCTTGGGCATTGGGGCTGGAACAGAGGAGCATTCATCAGCCCCGCCCCGATGTGTGGCAGCATTATTAGGTCAGCACACGTCTGACCTCATCACACTGCTGTTGTTGCCACCCCAGAGACAACAAATGTCGAGGGGTGCTGTTAAGTGCTCCATGGAGGAGCTGAAGATTAAATGTAACATAATTTCAGCTAAAAGTGATACATTGTGTGCAGGGTTGGTCTTACTGGAGTGCAAATTATGGGGCAATTAGGCAAAGAGACATACTATAGCAAGAGAGGGACTTTATGAAGAGAGGCAGTGTGGTGGAGATATGGAAAGTGGCAGTTTGGGGGATATTTTAGAGGGGCAGTGTGATGGGATAATATGGAAAGGGGCAGTTTGTGGGGATATCTTGGAGAGGGGCAGTGTGGGGGGATATTATGAAAACGGGCAGCTTAGGGGGATATTTTGGAGAGGGGCTGTGTTGGGGGACATTATAGAAAGGGGTAATGTGGGGGAGGAATATTTTGTGCAGGAAGTACTGTGAGGATCTATTATTTATTAAAAGGCACAGAAAATATTTATATTTCTGGGGCAATATAATGATACTTTTATTTTTAAGGCCACAGTGTCAGGATGTGCTGCTAAAAATAGAGAAGAAGGAAGTGTGCAAAGACGGGTCGTGGACGTGAAATCTCATCATGGCATCTGTGCTACATTGGGACAAAATGTAACAATGGGGGTAACGTTATCAGAGAAAATGCTGTCTATAAAGTATCTGGATGTAATTGTTTATTTGTGATTGCCTGCATCTCATCAGTTCTGTTGTTCCTGTATGGTTCCCTCCCTTATGATCGCTGGTAACAAATCCCAGAATATTCTTACCATTGTTGAGGACATATTAGAAATTGGAAATTCAAGCAATAAAATTGTGCATGGGGCTGAGCTGATATTACAATTGATCACTGTTTAAGCTTGGTGCTGTATATGTGGTGCCCTACTGGTCTGAACACCATGAGGGGTACTGCACCCAAGCCAGGGTGTGGTCCTCCAGTAGTCACAAGGTGGGGGATGGTAAGGGTGAGTCCTCAATACCACATAAACACACACACTTAGGACCCAGAGGACCCTGCAAAAACCCCAGGGGGAGCTCCAGAGGGGACAGTAAAAAGAGGAGTTTAGTTTCAGTTTAGTTGGATAGCAGGAGTGAGGAGTTAGAGTTAGTTAGTGGAGCAGAACAGCACATGAGACCAATGCTGAGAATAGAACAAGAGAACAGCTAATGTGAAGAGCTGGGAGAAGTCGAGTTCAAAAAGCCTGAGAAGCCTAGGGGCACCCAGCAGAGCTAAAGTGGCCCGTGCGCCCAAATCTGGGACTGATATCACCAAATGGAGGGGTTGTGGTCAGAAACAGGGACCGAACGTGAACGCAGCACGAAAGTCTATCACCGAACCGCTGAACCGGAGGTTACGAGCTTTATAGGAGCTGTAGCTAACACACCTGGTGTATACCCAGAGATAACAGCTGAACAAGGGTCAAGTACCAGTCGCCCACTTTAACCAGAGGCTACAGGATCATGGCTCTGCGCACAGAAGCGCTGAAAACATTACTGAGAGAGAGAAAGGATCAGTGAGAGGCAGAAGGACAGGCACACCACTGAGGATCTCATAATTGCCATCCCCATTCTACCAAAGACTGCACAGACCGGAGCTTATCCAAGAGTGTGTAACATCGATGACATGTTGTAGTTGAAACTTGCTGCGAGTAAAACCGGGAACAGATTGCAGAGCGGTGTTAGACGGTGCTATGTTTGTGGCGACAGCTTGTGAAGGCCACTGAACGAGGTAATGAGGCTCAAGGTAACCCCTGCCTACTATTAATAACTACACCTGCTGCCCTGGGGATCCGCTCCGCCTTTGGGGAGCCACTACATCCCAGCTGCCTATTCACCATCCCCAGAGGTCCTGCTGCAGCGGTGGCTCCTCATAGCCACAAACCAGAGGTGAAGTCACAAATAATTTTCCCTTATAAAATCACCCCTTTCCCTACACTCTCCAAGAACTGTCCCATTTACACTGAACCTAGGGTCACGGAAGCTGGGTCTCGACCCCTGCGACTCCCCAGACGTGCTGAACAGCCCGGTTCTGAGTACAGCCCTGGTTCTAGCACAGCATTCATGTACTGACGGTGATTCTGGTGCTGCATTTATTTACTGGCTGTGGTTCTGATGCTGCTTTCATGTACTGACGCTGCTTCTGGCGCTGCATTTATATAATGATGGTTGTTCTGGTGCTGCATTCATGTACTGACTTTGGTTATGGCATTGCATTCATGTACTGGCAGAGGTTCTAGTGCTGCATTCAGGTCAGTTGATGGTTCTGGTTCTGCATTCATGTTCTGATGTTGGTTCTGGCACCACACTCATGCTAGTGTTGGTTCTGATCTTGAATACATGTAGTAATCCATAAAGTTCTTCATGACTATGCTAAATTTTGAAAATCCTCAAAGTTTAGAGATGAAAAATTATGAGGAGGATTTGGCAAATTTCCGCTTCAAAACCTCAGTTTAAGTTAGCGTGTGTGCAAACTGATTTATTTGGAGCAGAAACTGAACATAAACTCTCCAAACACCGAGTTCTGGTGATATATTTTTGTACTGATTGTGGTTCTGGTGATGTATTCATGTAGGTACCACTTTACACTTTTTTGTGGCCTTTGGGATTGGTTCAGTATAGCAATTGGCCCCTTTAAGTTGTGCTCCCCGAAGTATTGCAGTACATTTTGAAATGAAAGGTCTCAACATGTTTGGCTGTATAGTATGAATAGTATGACCAAGATGGCAGTGACGTAGGCTTTCAGTAGGGCCCCGATTCTTTGGCAACTCATCAGCATGTCGTGACTGTGTCGTGAGTACAGGGGTCTCAGTTTATGCGCACATCGACAAACAAGCCATTTAAATACTGCTGTCAGTGACTGACAGCAGCATCTAAATGATTAAACAGCAGCAATCAAATCTAGCTGTCTACTTGCTGCTGTTAGTGGCAGATATGCCCTGTATAACACAGCCAGCACCTGCCCTGTGCAGCCTGAAACTAGCATTCATGTACCAGTGCATCTCAATATATCATCAAAAAGTAAATTTTTTTCAGTAATTCAATACATAGCGTGAAACACATTTATTATATAGAGTCATCATAAACAGAGTGATGTATTTCAAGTGTTTATTTTTGTTAATGTTGATGATTATGGCTTACAGCCAATGAAAACCCAAAGGTCATTATCTCAGAAAATGAAAGTAGGTAGAATGAAGAGTCTTAAGGTACCGTCACACGCCGCGATATGGCTTCCATATCGCTGGCGATTTGACGTGAGTGTGCACGTTTAGGTACCGTCACATGCCGCCATATCGCCGGTGAGATCGCTGGCAATTCCCGAATTCGGCGATGTGGAAACTACATCGCATGTACGTAGTGGCGTGTGACTGGGCGATTCTACGACGAGAAATTGCTGGTGGAGCTTCGCCTGATTGCCCTGCACTGCAGTGAAATCAGGCGATATCCACTAGGCGATTTCAGAGGATCATGCCGTGTGACAGGTCGATAGCGACGTACACAGCGATCCTGAAATAAATCCCGTAGGTGTGCTTGGATGTTGTTTTTTTCGCACTGGTAGATGATACTGTGTTCCAATTGGCTGAAATATCGCTGGCGATTTGACGTGAGCGTGCACATTTCAGGCACTTTTTTCACACTGCTGTGGAGCTGTCACATGTAGCGATCTCGCATGTGATCTTCAGCGATTCTGCGTTCTGGAAATCGCCTGCAGAAGACTGGAAGCGATCTTCCATTCACACATCACCGCGTCACACACCACAATTGTAGCAGCAATGTGGGCATACTGTTTTGATAGGGGCGTGCTAGCGTGGGTTTCACTGCGCCCCTATCACTGTGATTGGTGGACGGAACTGCGTTCCCATTGGTCAGCGTTGCGTGAACGCACGGGTCATCAAATATGGTGCTTCAGACACGGCCAGCCAATCGGAACGCAGTATCACCCACCAATTGCTGCCGATGCGGCATGAGAAAAACAACATCCAAGCACGCCTACAGGATTTATATCAGGATCACTGTGTACGTCGCCATCGCCCTGTCACACGGCACGATCTGCTGAAATCGCCTGATGGATATCGCATGATTTCACTGCAGTGTCCCAGGGTTCTTTGCGCAATTATCCCAGCGCATGCGCAGGGTGAGGGAGACGGAGAGGAGAGTACTAACATAGCGGCGGCGCATGCGCTCGCCATGTCAGTCCAGAAAGGAAGAGCACAGAAACATAGATGCCCCATACATAAATCCAGGGAAGCAAGATCTGTAAACAAATGTTCTCTAACTAACTTGGATGCAAAGGGCAAAGAACAATGAAAAGTGGTTTGGTCAAATAGTGTATGGTGGCATATTAGTCTATAATAACTATCGATTCCCACTCGCATATAAGCAAGGCTTAACAAAATATCCTAGGTGCACCTTCTGACCTAGTGGAAGTCGCTACTGAGTTTTTTAGCAAAAACAAAACAGTAATACAAAATCAACAATATTGTGACACCCTGGTTGGGGCACCACAGGATTTCTTAGGACATGGATGGAAAAAACACAGCAAGCAGACCCCACTAACACAACAACACCTTTCACCCCAGGCCTGTAGGGGGAGCTCCACTGGTTGCCTTAAGCCAGTTTCCCCTATAAATATGGGTCCTGGAGGGAGAAGCACCAGAGTGTGCAGTCACTAGAGAACTGTAAACAGCTAGGAGAGCTGACCTGGTACTGGAGCCACGCTAGGCCCATACCAGCGACACCTGGAGAGTGGTAGACCCTCAAAACAGGGGTCATAGGAACAGGAGCCAAGTACTGAATAGGGGCAGAGGAGTTATCCAGACTCACCCTAACAGAGTTCCGGTCACTGGGTCCGAGCTACAAAGCCACAGTGCAGACTAGTAGAGAAACCAGCACCAAACAAGGGGGTTAGCTCCCTGGACGCCCGAAGCACCACCAAATGAGAGCCCGGAGTCAAGAATTAGGCAGTATTCCTTTAAAAGTGCCCTCAGTGCAACAAACCCCGGGTGTAAAGAGTCACACAAGAAAGTGCAGTACCGGTGTGGTCGGGTTTCATGCCTGCCAGACTCCAACAGAACAATGGTTGAGAGGAAGCCTATAACCCTGCTTGCTGTGGGAAAATCCAGAAGTGTCTACCTCATCCCTGGTCGAGCGTACCTGAAGACACCAGTAAAGGTACCAAAAGACTATGTGTACGTGTCCCTCATTCCAGTCGCACTACACCGACCGCGCTACCCTATTCCCTTCCACTCCACCAACTGACTCCGGGGACTCCCGCTTGTCCTGTGGAAAGCGTCTTCCATCTAGCTGCTGCACATCTCCCGGAGGTCCAAGCAGCGTCGGTGCAATCACCGGACACCCACAGGTGGCGTCACGAGACAAACTTTATTTCCAAACTACCCTTCCCTTTATATTGACCATCGGGCCCTTCTTGCCTCCAGCACCGAACCATGACAGTAGCTAGTGCCTGAGGCCTGAGCACCCAGCTACGATGAGTCAAATCTGGCGTCACGAACAGGATGCAAAAAGACCCGTTTCCCAACGGGTATTGTGTGCTATTTAATGACTGTGATTGTTGAACTGTAAATTTGAACCGCCATTGCTGCGCAGAGTGGGAAAAGAAGGGGCGTTGCTGTGCAAAGGGCGTGAAGATAGGCCTCGCCCCACGCTCTGACGAGTTCCGCCGAACGCAGCAGGAACTGGAAACTCCCGTGGTGCCTCACTCTCCACCGCTGGGCCGACAACTTCCGTTGATTTGAAAGAGACTGGCCGTGATTAACTAAGGGGGAGCGAGGATGAGTGACCCGGATCCCAGTAACGCGGTACCCCCACAAGCAAACCAACCGGTTGTCCCGCCGGGGCCCCAGAACGCTCAGGACTCGGTCGTTCAACCACCCGGCGGCGCCATGCCGCCACCGCTGCCCACTCTGGTGGCCCCGATAATGCCGATATCTCTGCCGTACATCCCGAATGCAGCCTGGTTACCAAAGTACAGCGGCAAGCCCGGCACCCTGGATGCGTTCAAGAGGAAGATATGCACCGTGCTGGATATGTACGCGATGACCGGTAAGCAGAGAGCGTCAGTAGTTATGGGACATTTAACAGATACAGCAGAGCTGGAGACCCGAAACTGGTCTGTAGAAGCTCAGGAGTCTGTTGAGCAGATATTTGCAAAATTAAACAGAGTTTTTGAGCATCACACTGAAGCGGAATTAAGACTGTTGTTTTATCATTGCAAACAAGGAGCACAGGAGAGTATCTTGGACTATGCACTGCGCCTGCAAGAGGCACTGAGACTGTCAAAAC
Source organism: Allobates femoralis (assembly GCA_033576535.1). Taxonomy (NCBI): domain Eukaryota; kingdom Metazoa; phylum Chordata; class Amphibia; order Anura; family Aromobatidae; genus Allobates; species Allobates femoralis. The sequence continues at coordinate 97,179,452 of JARQOC010000008.1, read as the reverse complement.
AAGCCGATCCCGGTGGTGTTCGAGATGAAAACAAAGCACTAATTGAACAGTTTGTTGTGGGACTTAAACTACCTGATGATAAGAAACAGGCGCGCTGGTGGGCTCTGCAAAACCCTGATGCAGAGTTCGATACCCTGAAAGACTTAACGGTTCGGGGACAGCAATTCCCTACAGTGCCAGATTTAACCCCACAGCCGCAATGGACTAACACCCCTTCCGTGCCAGAAGCAGTGTCTTCATCCCCCACAGTTCAATCCATTGCACAGACTGTGACACCCGACCGGTTTGACAAATTGTGCGCCGATGTGCAGCAGCTGACCATAGAGGTGGCGAGGCTCAGAGGTGAACAAAGACCCAAGACAGAAGCAAGGCCATCAGACAATATCCAGCTCGCTGACAGCCCCGACGACGTTCCTTGGATGAGGAAGAGGACACCGCCACTTCGAGGGAAAACTACAGATCTCTACAGCGCCGACGGACATCGCATCTGTCACAAGGGCGACAAGGAAGGACATGCCTACCGTTCCAGTCCTTTAAACGAGCAACCCCTGGGAAAGGAGGGCCACGCCCAGGAGTAGACAGTCCAGGCCCAACCAACTGGGAGCACCAGTACGTGGGAGACTGTCCGTACTTGTCCATCATCATCGACGGCACCGCTACCACAGCACTGATAGACACTGGATCCCAGGTGATGACCATCCCAAGTATCCTTTACAAACGGTTCTGGTCAGATGTTAAACTAGAACCTCCGAACCCTGACTTGAACATTGAGGCAACCAATGGTTTGCTAGTTACAATAGAGGGGCAATGGGAAGCTATAGTAAAGGTGGGGAGGGTGCAGCTGAAGAACCAGGGTATCATAGTGGTTCAAGACAAACCATATGAGCGGGATCCACACGTGATACTGGGTACCAATATAATGGTTAAATGCCTAGATGAAGTGTTGTTTTTGCTCCAACAGAGTGCAGAGTCCGCTAAGCCAAGCGAGAGGAGAGCTCTACAGAGAGAGATTCGAGTTCTGGTGTATCAACAACAGGTAAAAATGTCCAATGGTGAAATTGGCAGTGTATGGGTGACAGATCCAAATCCAATTGTAGTATCACCTAGAAGTGAAATGATGATCTGGTGTCGGGCAGCAATGGGCCTCAGAGGGCAGGACTACCAGGCAGTAGTGGAGCCCCTGATGTCTGATAGTAGTCCTACACTTCTGACAGCCAGGGGGGTAGTTGATGTAAGTAGAGGAAGGGTCCCTGTACGTATATTGAATTTTGGTGATGATGAAGTAAGACTGCCAAGGTATTCCACTTCCACCGTTGCAAAATTGTACCATGTTGAAAACAATGCCATACATGAAGTAAAATCATTTTCACAGACAGTGACAAATGAACCCCCTCACTCCAAAGATCAGCTAGAGAAATGGTGTCAGGAGCTCAGTGTAGGAACTGACAACACACCTTCTCATCAGAAAAATGGAGTTTACCGGGTAGTTCGAGAGTATGAGCAGGTATTCAGCAAACATCCACTTGATTTTGGGAGGATTAAAGGGGTATAACATCACATATCCACAGGTGACCATGCACCCATCAAAGAGAGGTATAGGCCTATACCGCCCACACACTACCAAAAAGCAAATGAGATGCTACAGGACATGAAGAATGCAGGGGTCATTAGGGATAGATGTAGTCCCTGGGCAGCACCACTGGTCCTGGTTATAAAGAAAGACGGTAGTATGAAAATGTGCGTAGACTATAGGCAGCTCAACAAGGTCACACACAAGGATGCATACCCGTTGCCTCGCATAGAAGAATCACTAGCTGCACTTAAGTCTGCCAACTACTTCTCCACATTAGATCTTACTAGTGGGTACTGGCAGGTCTCCATTGCAGAGGAAGATCGTGAGAAGACAGCCTTCACGACGCCGATGAGATTATGCGAGTTCAACAGTATGCCATTCGGGTTGTGCAACGCCCCAGGAACATTTCAGAGGCTGATGGAGTGTTGCTTAGGTCACAAGAACTTCGAGACTGTGCTGCTATACCTGGACGATGTCATCATATACTTCCAGACCTACGAAGATCACCTACAACATCTGAGTGAAGTGTTTGAGTCGTTGTCTAAGTATGGTATGAAGCTGAAACCGTCCAAATGTCACTTGCTGAAACCCAATGTCCAGTACCTGGGACATGTGGTCAGTGCAGAAGGTGTAGCACCTGCCCCAGACAAGGCTACGGTCATCAAGAACTGGCCGGCCCGAACCGCCTTCATGGAGGTACGCCAATTCTTAGGACTGGTCGGGTAGTACAGAAGGTTCATAAAGGGCTACACAAAGATAGCAGCACCCATGCAAGATCTCCTGGTAGGTCAATCTAAGAAAGGCAAGATTAGAGGGCCCCCGTACCAGTGGGGACCAGAACAAGAATAGTCCTTCCAGAGGCTAAAAGATGCCTTAACGGGAGAAGAAATCCTGACCTAACCTGATTACAATCTACCGTTTCTGCTATACACGGACGCAAGCAACGAAGGCCTAGGAGCAGTCTTAGACCAGCGACAACAAGGCAAAGAAAAGGTAATAGCCTATGCCAGCAGAAAGCTCCATCCAACCGAGAGGGACCCCGAGAATTACAGCTCCATCAAGCTGCAGTTCCTAGCCCTGGTCTGGGCAATCACGGAGCGTTTCAAGCATTACCTGACGTCCTCCCCGTTCACGGCTTTCACTGACAATAACCCTCTAACACACGTAGAGACTGCAAAGCTGGGAGCCCTGGAGCAACGTTGGGTGGCAAGATTGTCGAACTACGACTTCACTGTTAAATACCGGGCAGGCCACAAGAATGGCAACGCGGATGCCCTGTCCAGAATGCCTAACCTCCCAGATGAAGGAGAAGACATAGACGATCTGGAAGAGATAGAATTGCCAGCGTTCCACTGCACAGGTACAGCATCGTGTCATCAGGCGAATCAAAAGCGTAAAGAGAGGACCATGAACCCTTTACCTCACCATGACTGGAAAGAGACTCAAGCCAATGATCCAGATGTTAGCTTGATCAAGGAGTTAATAACTCAAGAGCACTCCAGTCTGGATCCAGATGCCTCACTAGATGCCAAGCGCCTGTGGAAAGAAAGAGGGAAGTTATTCGTCTACCAAGGAAAGCTATGCAGACGTTACCTGAACCCCAGAGCGCATGAACTGGCAAATAGTAGTCCCAAAAACAGAAGTCCAGATGATCCTAGAAGTGTACCACGATGATGCAGGGCACTTTGGATGGAAGAAGCTGGAAATGCTATTAAAAGACCGTTTCTACTGGGTCGGCATGAGAGGTTCAATTGAGAGATGGTGTAAGAAGTGTGGACTGTGTAACTTGAGGAGGAAAGACCTGCAAACTCAGAAAGCGCCATTGCAGCCAATAATTACTAAGATACCTCTTGAAATAGTTGCTCTAGACCATGTGAAGTTAACCCCAAGCAGAACAGGTTATACTTACGCACTCACAATTGTTGACCACTACTCAAGATTCCTCGTCGTAGTACCAGTCAAAGACTTAACCGCAGAAGTAGCAGCTAAAGCGTTCCAGAGTTACTTTTGTCGTCCGCATGGGTATCCAGATCAAGTCTTAACTGATCAAGGACCAGCATTCGAGTCAGACCTATTTCACGCATTCCTAGGATTATATGGGTGTAAAAAGATAAGGACCACACCGTATCATCCCCAAACAAATGGTTTATGTGAAAAGATGAACAACATCATCATCGACATGTTGAAGACTTTACCGCTAGTGATGGGCGAATCCTAAATTACTCGGAATCGCTTGACTCTAGCGAGTCCGAGCACAGGACTCGCTACTAGTTGCGAGTCTAGCGAGTCCAATGTTAATGAATGGGGAAGCGAGTAATAGCGAGTAGTGTGAGATTTACAAATCGCAGATGTGTCTCGGAAGCTTCAGCCTGAAGCAATCCTAGTTTTGTCATTTATTTGCATTGGACTCGTTTACTTTGCAACTGTAATCGCTGGGAAACTCGCACAGATAAGAGAAGAGTCCTGTCTCTCTGTGCAGCTCCAGGGTCCTAGAGCCTGCCTGCTGCCTGATGTAGCAGTGCTGAGATTGTTCTCAGTCTGCTCATTCCCTGTGTACAGACATGAATGTCTGTGCACAGAGATGATGTAGCAGAGCTGAGATTGTTCTCAGTCTGCTCATTCCCTGTGCATATACATCTATATCTATGCACAGGGATGAGCAGAGAGGACATCGCGTTTTGGACTGCGTCGGACGGAAGAGGATTTTTTTAATTAAAGATGGAGTCCCTAATGGCTTTTTTTTTATTTCTAATAAAAAAATTTCTCTGTGTTGTGTTTTTTTTAAAACAATTTAATAGAAATTCATGGCGGTCATGTCTAATATTGGCGTGACCGCCATAAATTTCGGGCTTAGGGCCAGCTGATAATACAAAGCTGGCCCTAACCTCTATTACCCAGCGTGCCACCGCCACCAGGGCCGCTGGAAGAGCGGGGTTCAGCGCCAGAGGATGGCGCTTCAATGAACGCGCCATCTTCTGGGGTGACTGCGGGCTGCAATTTGCAGCAGGGGGTGCCCAGAAAGCTTGGGCATCCCTGCGCTGCGGATTCCAGCCCCCAGCTGCTTAGCTGTACCTGGCTAGACATAGAAATTGCGCGGAGCCCCACGCATTTTTTTGACTCCGACTCCGAGACGACTACCGAGACAACTGCGACTCCGACTCACCGACTCGACTCACCGAGACCGACTCCGACGCTCCGAGACGACTCCGACTCCGACGACTCCGAACTCCGAGACGACTCCGACTCCGAGACGACTCCGACTCCAAGACGACTCCGACTCCGACCTCCGAAGACTCGACTCCGACTCGACTCCGAGACGACTCCGACTCCGACTCGACTCCGAGACGACTCCGACTCCGAAGACGTACTCCGACTCCCGACTCCGCTCAGACGACTCCGACACGACTCCGACTCCATAGACGACTCCGACTCCGATGACGAGACTCCGACTCGACCCCGAGACGACTCCGAGACGACTCCGACGACCGACTCCGAGACGACTCCGACTCCGAGGCGACGCCGACTCGAGGCGACTCCGACTCTGAGCGCCGACTCCGACTCTGATGAGAACTCCGACTCCGAGACGACTCCGACTACCGACGTCGACTCCGAGACCGACTCCGAACGCTCGAGACGACTCCGACTCACCGAGACGACTCCGACTCCCGAGACGACATCCGACTCCGACTCTAGGACTCCGACTTACCGACTCGAGACGACTCCGACTCCGGACGACTCCGAGACGACTCCGTCGAGACGACTCCGACATCTGAGACGACTCCGACTCCGAAACGACATCCGAACTCCGAGACGACTTCCGACTCTGAGGTGCGACTCCGACTCTGAGGCGACTCCGACTCTGAGACTCCGACTCTGAGGAGACTCCGACTCCGAGACGACTCCGACGCGACTCCGACTCTGAGGCGACTCCGACTCTGAGGCGACTCCGACTCTGAGGCGACTCTTGACTCTGAGGCTGACTCTGACTCTGAGACTCTGAAATTCATTAAATAATAAAAAAAATGCGTGGGGCTCCGCGCAATTTCTATGTCTACCCAGGTACAGCTAAGAGCTGGGGGCTGGAATCCGCAGCGCAGGGATGCCCAAGCTTTCTGGGCACCCCCCGCTGCAAATTGCAGCCCGCAGCCGCCCCAGAAGATGGCGCGTTCATTGAAGCGCCATCCTCTGGCGCTGAACCCCGCTCTTCCAGCGGCCCTGGTGGCAGTGGCACGCTGGGTAATAAAGGGGTTAATACCAGCTTTGTTATACAAGCTGGTATTAAGCCCGAGATTCTTAATGTCAGGCCACGTTTTTACCCAGCCACTAAGAATCTCCAATAAAGGGTTAAAAAAACACAACACAGAGAAAATTTTTTAATATAAAATTGCAATTTGCAGCAGGGGGTGCCCAGAAAGCTTGGGCATCCCTGCGCTGCGGATTCCAGCCCCCAGCTGCTTAGCTGTACCTGGCTAGACATAGAAATTGCGCGGAGCCCCACGCATTTTTTTGACTCCGACTCCGAGACGACTCTGACTTCGAGACGACTGCGACTCCGACTCCGACTCGACTCCGAGACGACTCCGACTCCGAGACGACTCCGACTCAGACTCGACTCCGACTCCGAGACGACTCCGACTCCGAGACGACTCCGACTCCAAGACGACTCCGAGACGACTCCGACTCCGAGACGACTCCGACTCCGACTCGACTCCGAGACGACTCCGACTCCGAGACGACTCCGACTCCGACTCCGAGACGGCTCCGACTCCTAGACGACTCCGACTCCGAGACGACTCCGACTCCGAGACGACTCCGAGACGACTCCGACTCCGACTCCGAGACGACTCCGACTCCGACTCCGAGACGACTCCGACTCCGAGGCGACTCCGACTCCGAGGCGACTCCGACTCCAAGACGACTCCGAGACGACTCCGACTCCGACTCCGAGACGACTCCGACTCCGACTCGACTCCGAGACGACTCCGACTCCGACTCCGAGACGACTCCGACTCCGACTCCGAGACGACTCCGACTCCGAGACGACTCCGACTCCGAGACGACTCCGACTCCAAGACGACTCCGAGACGACTCCGACTCCGACTCCGAGACGACTCCGACTCCGACTCGACTCCGAGACGACTCCGACTCCGAGACGACTCCGACTCCGACTCCTAGACGACTCCGACTCCGAGACGACTCCGACTCCGAGACGACTCCGAGACGACTCCGACTCCGACTCCGAGACGACTCCGACTCCGACTCCGAGACGACTCCGACTCCGAGGCGACTCCGACTCTGAGGCGACTCCGACTCTGAGGAGACTCCGACTCTGAGACGACTCCGACTCCGACTCGACTCCGAGACGACTCCGACTCCGAGACAACTCCGACTCCGAGACGACTCCGACTCCGAGACGACTCCGACTCCGAGACGACTCCGAGACGACTCCGACTCCGAGACGACTCCGAGACGACTCCGACTCCGAAACGACTCCGACTCCGAGGCGACTCCGACTCTGAGGCGACTCCGACTCTGAGGCGACTCCGACTCTGAGACTCCGACTCTGAGGAGACTCCGACTCCGAGACGACTCCGACGCGACTCCGACTCTGAGGTGACTCCGACTCTGAGGCGACTCTGACTCTGAGGCGACTCTGACTCTGAGACTCTGACTCTGAGACTCTGACTCTGAGACTCTGAAATTCATTAAATAATAAAAAAAATGCGTGGGGCTCCGCGCAATTTCTATGTCTAGCCAGGTACAGCTAAGCAGCTGGGGGCTGGAATCCGCAGCGCAGGGATGCCCAAGCTTTCTGGGCACCCCCCGCTGCAAATTGCAGCCCGCAGCCGCCCCAGAAGATGGCGCGTTCATTGAAGCGCCATCCTCTGGCGCTGAACCCCGCTCTTCCAGCGGCCCTGGTGGCAGTGGCACGCTGGGTAATAAAGGGGTTAATACCAGCTTTGTTATACAAGCTGGTATTAAGCCCGAGATTCTTAATGTCAGGCCACGTTTGACCCAGCCACTAAGAATCTCCAATAAAGGGTTAAAAAAACACAACACAGAGAAATTTTTTTATTTGAAATAAAAAAAAAGCCATTAGGGACTCCATCTTTAATTAAAAAAATCCTCTTCTGTCTGACGTAGTCCAAAACGCGATGTCCTCTCTGCTACATCCCCTGTGCATAAATATAGATGTCTATGCACAGGGAATGAGCAGACTGAGAACAATCTCAGCACTGCTACATCATGTCTGTGAGCAGGCGGGCTCTAGGACCCTGGAGCTGCACAGAGAAGACAGCTGGACTCGGCTCGCAAAGAAACAGCAGTTACTTGCGAGTTTCCCTGCTATCACTGGCACAGTAGCCGAGTCTAATGCAAACAATGGCAATCCTAGTTTTGTCAGCGTTTCTGACAAAACTAGGATTGATATTGATTTGCATTGGACTCGTGCGAGTAATCACTGGGAAACTCGCAGAGTACCGAGTCCTGCGAGTCCCTTACTACTCGCCGAGTAACGAGTCCTAGCGAGTAGATTCGCCCATCCCTATTTACCGCTCGATGAGAGAAATCAATGGCCAGAAAAGTTACCTGACCTTGTGGATATCTACAACCATATCCCTGTTAGTTCAACCAGCTAGGCACCAGCTTATTTAATGCGAACAAGACCAGGAAAACTTCCAATTGACTTAGAGATGGGAACAGTCGAACCAACACAAGATTCTCCAGACGAAGATTGGAATCATCAACGCCAAGAGCAATACAGAAAAGTACAAGAGAGTGTTGAAAAGAATCTAAATCAAAGCAGAAACAAACAAGAGCATGATTTCAATAAACACGCTTCAGCAGAACCCTTAACAACAGGTGAACTAGTACTCAAGAGAAAAAGAAAAACCAATAAACTAGATGACAATTGGGAATCAGAACCTTACACAATAATGCCTTCAAAATATGACAACTCCAAAACATGTGTAATTAGCAAGGATAAAGGAAGAACAACTGCAACCATATCCAGAGACCATCTAAAGAGATGTCCTGACCAGTTTCAACCTCAGGAAACAAGTTATCCTTCAGTAACAGTTGAAGAACCAAAGAAAAACTTAGTCTGTACTGAAATTGGAGATTTACCAGCCGACTGGCCTCAATGCAATGGTGCATTCCTAATACCAGTTATTTAATTCTACCAACCTGTAGAAAACCAAGTACCAATCCAACCCGTTCAAGAAGAATCTGTTCAAATGCAAGAAGTGCAGCCTGTTATACTGGAACCTGAGATTCCTATAATCGGTGAACCTGCTAGTCTTGACAATGGTCACAGGACTAGTGTGACAAAAACTGTTTTTTCCTTCCCTTTTTCTCAGCCTGCGGCAGGTGAACTAGTGCCATATGGACTGCTTTTCATATTTTTCCCTTTCTTTTTCAGTGCTTTTTGTATATTTTCAATTTGAGACTCTGTAAATACCAGTTATTAAATGTATATAAATTGCTTAAGTTGTAAAGAAAAACTTTTGCTCAGTCCGGGAGAACTGAAGTTAACTAAGGGGGAATGTGGCACCCTGGTTGGGGCACCACAGGAACTCTTAGGACATGGATGGAAAGAACACAGCAAGCAAACCCCGCTAACACAACAACACCTTTCACCCCAGGCCTGTAGGGGGAGCTCCACTGGTTGCCTTAAGCCAGTTTCCCCTATAAATACAGGTCCTGAAGGGAGAAGCACCAGAGTGTGCAGTCACTAGAGAACTGTAAACAGCTAGGAGAGCTAACCTGGTACTGGAGCCACGCTAGGCCCATACCAGCGACACCTGGAGAGTGGTAGACCCTCGAAACAGGGGTCATAGGAACAGGAGCCAAGTACTGAATAGGGGCAGAGGAGTTATCCAGACTCACCCTAACAGAGTTCCGGTCACTGGGTCCGAGCTACAAAGCCACAGTGCAAACTTGTAGAGAAACCAGCACCAAATAAGGGGGTTTAGCATCCTGGACGCCTGAAGCACCACCAAATGAGAGCCCCGAGTCGAGAATTCAGCAATATTCCTTTAAAAGTGCCCTCAGTGCAACAAACCCCGGATGTAAAGAGTAAAAAAAAGGGCTTGTAATAATTGTAAGCAGTACGGTAATTATTCTAGAATTTTTTTTATTACCTTGCCAATAATTAAATCAGCAAGTGACGAACTATCAGAACAAATAAAAATTAAAAAAAAATCAATTCAAAATCAGAAACAGGAAGAGTATCAATAGTTTAACACAAAAACTATTCTTCCTATATCCCAATATAAAGCCCAGCAACAAAGCCAGGCCCACTTTTGTAATATGCAAACTCAGCAAGCAAGGTCCAGGTGCTGCAGAAAAATATTTTAATTGTTGTTTATCAAACGAATCAGATTAGTTAAGTTAACACTAAGTCATAAAATGACCAACCACCATCATGATTAACCAACATCCCACAAAAATCTTGAACAAATCAGAGCCCTCTTCCCGAAGAATAATGTATAAAATATAGGTGAAATACTTGACCCACATCTAAGATATAGAAACATTGATGAAAATATAGATGTGGGAGACAGTATGCCACTTTCCAGTAATGCTTTCATTGCATTTGGGGCAGGGACCCCAATGTTCTTTCTGTCATGATCGACATATAGTGTCCAAATTTACATCCTCAAGCCAAGAGTCCATTTATATTAGGTGTTGTAGTAAGGAAATTCCAAATTAGAATCTTAATCTTTGGGATGGTGAGGTGGTTCAAAAAGAGGCGACCCAGACCAAAGGCGAATACTGCAACCTTGAGCAGCTTCTCTTTTCCAACGATGCATATGCAATCCAAAGGGGACTCATCCATAAGGGATTCCACACATTGTACTAGATCAGACTAACAAGGAGTGCGACCCTGCACGTATATGTTTCATTCCATGGCCATCTACTAGAGAAGAAGATGTGAAAGAAAGAAAAACAAAAAAACTAGAATCAAAGAAAATGCAAATCAATTAAGGAGTGGCACAGGCACAAGCAGGGGGAGGACAGAGCACAGAGCGGTGGGGGGAGGAGGATGGAGGAGGAAGCGGCGGGGTGGGGGAGGCCGGAGCAGCACAGGCAGGGGGAGGACGGAGCACAGAGTGGCGGGGGAGAGGAGGATGGAGGACAAAGCGGTGGGGTGGGGGAGGCCGGAGCAGCACAGGCAGGGGGAGGACAGAGTGGCAGGGGAGAGGAGGATGGAGGACACAGCGGCGGGGTGGGGGAGGCCCGAGCAGCACAGGCAGGGGGAAGACGGAGGATGGAGTGGTGGAGGGGTCGAGGACAAAGGAAGGAGGAGGAAGCGGTGGGGTGGGGGAGGATGGAGCGGCACAGGCAGGGGGAGGACGGAGCGGCAGGGGAAGGACGGGCACAGAGCGGCGGGGAGGAGGAGGATGGAGGATGAAGCGGCGGGGTGAGGGAGGACAGAGGGCACAGGCAGGAGGAGGATGGAGGATGGAGTGGCGGAGGACAAAGGAAGGAGGAGGAAATGGTGGGGTGGGGGAGGATGGAGCGGCAGGGGGAGGATGGAGCACAGAGCGGCGGTGGGAGAGGAGGATGGAGGACGAAGCGGCGAGGTGGGGGAGGACGGAGGATGGAGTTGCGGAGGGGAGGAGGACAAAGGAAGGAGGAGGAAGCGGTGGGGTGGGGGAGGATGGAGCGGCACAGGCAGGGGAAGGATGGAGCGGCAGGTGGAGGACGTAGCATAGAGCGGCGGGGAGAGGAGAATGGAGGACGAAGCGGCGGGGTGGGGGAGGCTGGAGCAGCACAGGCAGGAGGAGGATGGAGTGGCAGAGGGAGGACAGAGCAGCGGGGGAGAGGAGGATGGAGGACGAAGCGGCGGGGTGGGGGAGGCTGGAGCAGCACAGGCAGGGAGAGGACGGAGCGGCAGGGGGAGGACGAAGCACAGAGCAGTGGAGGAGGGAAGGATGGAGGATGAAGCGGCAGGTGAGAGGAGGCCGGAGCAGCACAGACGGGGAGGACGGAGCACAGAGCGGCGGGGAGAGGAGGATGGAGGACGAAGCAGCGGGGTGGGGGAGGCCGGAGCAGCACAGGCAGGGGGAGGATGGAGGATGGAGTGGCGGAGGGGAGGAGGACAAAGGACAGAGGAGGAAGCGGTGGGGTGGGGGAGGATGTAGCGGCACAGGCAGGGGGAGGACGGAGCGGCAGGTGGAGGACGAGTGTAGAGCGGCGATGGGGAGGAGGACAGTGGACGAAGCAGTGGGGTGGGGGAGGACGGAGGAGCACAGTCAGGGGAGGATGGATGATGGAGGGGCGGAGGACAAAGGAAGGAGGAGTCAGCGGCACAGGTAGGGGAGGACTGAGCACAAAGTGTCGGGGGAGGAGGACAGAGGACGAAGCGGCGGGGTGGGGGAGGACAGAGCAGCACAGGCAGGGGGACAAAAGAGGACAAAGTGTCGGGGTGGGGGAGGATGGAGCATCACAGGCAGGGGGAGGACGGAGCAGCAGGGGGAGGATGGAGCACAGAGCAGCGGGGGGAAGGAGGACGGAGGACGAAGCGGCGGGGTGGGGGAGGACTGAGCAGCACAGGCAGGGGGAGGTCGGAGGATGGAGTGGCACAGGCAGAGGGAGGACGGAGGATGGAGTGGCACAGGCAGGTGGAGCACAGATTGGCACAGGCAGGGGGAGGACGGATTGGCACAGGCAGAGGGAGGAGGACAGAGGATGAAGCGGCGGGGTGGGGGAGGATAGAGCAGCACAGGCAGGGGGAGGACGGAGGATGGAGTGGCACAGGCAGGGGGAGGACGGAGTGGAAGGGGGAGGAGGATGGAGGATGAAGCGGCGGGGTGGGGGAGGACGAAGCGACCGGGTGAGGAGGACAGAGGATGGAGCGGCACAGGCAGGGGGAGAAAGGAGCAGACTCACACCCACACACAGAGTCACACCTAGACACAGACTCACACCCACAGGCATACACACGCAGACTCACACCGACAGCCAAACACAGACACACACACACACATGGACTCACACTCACAAACACACACGCATGGGCTCTCACCTCTCCGCCCCCTGGTGGTCCCAGTGCTGGCCCTCATGTCCCTGGTGCTGAGCGCGGTGTCAGCATAGCGTAGGTGTGGAGGAGGCGGGCGCAGAGGCGGCGGTGTGCAGGATGATCTCGGGTGTCAGTGCAGCTGTTGCCCCGGCTGGCATGTGCTGCTGCCACCCAGCTGCACTCACTGACAGAAGGTGGCTGACATCCGGGATCATCCTATGGCCGCACAGTTTGTGACAGACTGTGCGGCCATAGGAAGGAGGAGCTGCACGATGCGCGCTCCCGTTGCTCCCTGCACCCTGGGAGCCCCGACCCCAGCAGCCGCCAGTCCCCAGTGTCAGTGGATGGCTCATGGCGGGGGTTAGTGATGTGAGGCTGCGGTGGGAGTCCGCTGCACCGCGCTAGTGGCCGCCATCTTTTGTTCTCTTTCTGTCTGTGTACAGAAATCGCGCGCTAGCACTGATTAGTTCACCCGGCCAGGCTCAACCAATTAGCGCTAGCCCGATTTCTGTGACAGACAGAGAACATTAGTCGATTATGTAGTACTTTTCACTTTTTGTATTGAATTACTGAAAAAAATTAACTTTTTGAAGATATTCTAATTCATTGAGATGCACTTTTATGTCAAGGTGCATAGAGGGGTATAATGTATGCCGTTTGTATGCTTTTTGACATCCCTGAGGAAGGTGCCATGTTGTGCACCGAAATGCGTTGGAATAAAGGAAAGAAACTGCTTTTGAAATCCTGCCTTCCATGCGAGTGTCTTCTTTGGGTATAGCAGCGCGGACCGTTATACACCTCTTCAATCCCAATTTTTCTCTGGACGTTTCCACGTGCGAGTGGTCGTGGAGGTCCTGCAGCAGCTTGCTTGTTGATGCCCTTCAAACCAGTTGTGGGTACCACAACTGAACCAGGTGAGTGGATCCATAGCACCACCTTCATATCTTAGTGTCGCTAGTGATAGGGCACTATTGCGCCTCTTGTCCCCTACCCCTCTTGCATTTACACAGTTTGTATGCTTTCGGCTTTTGTGGTAATTAGTGATGAGCGAGTGTATTTGTTACTATTCGCTACTCGCATGAATAGTATGGTATTTGCAATATTTGTTACTTGGCGAGTGAGTGATTTGTCGATAATTATCGATCTGATATAAATTGACAGCTCCTTTCAGTAAACAATGAGAGCTGGCATCTCACAGAGCACATTGAACGTTAGGCTCTCTCTGGGGTGGCACAGCAAGGTGTTTTATGCTGTGAAAATTTGAAAAGCCCACCCTCCCACTCTGCTCTGGAAAGACTCATTGACTTACATTGTATTTGCTTTTCGGACGAGTACGCGAGTATTAACAACTATTGGTTACGAGTATAGCAAATGTGAATATTACGGTACTTGCTCATCACTAGTGGTCATCCTTTTATCATTTTTCCAATTTCTATGTTGAGTGGGATTGCTTTGTGTTCTGTATGTGATAATTTATAATTACGTAAAAATTGACCCAAGTGTTCAACTTGTGTGAAAACTAGTGCTTGTTAGTAGTGAAGTTGCTGCTTAGGGTGCTGTTACACACAGCAATGTTCCAGCGATCCCGACAAGAACCCGACAGGATTGCTGGAACATGTGTGGTCGCTGTGGAGCTGTCAAGCAGGCAGATCTCCTCAGGGACCAGGGAACCGACCTCCAGATCACTGGATAAGCGGGAGAAGGCTGGTAACTAAGGTACACACCGGGTAACTAAGCACTGCGCTGTCCTAGTTACCCGCTGTGTACCTTGGTTACTAGCCTTCTCCCACTTACAGGCTGGTAACCAGGGTACACAGCAGGTAACTAGGACAGCGCTGTGCTTAGTTACCCAATGTGTACCCTGGCTACACATCGGGCGCGCAGTGAACCTGGCTGCACAGTGCACGCTGGGACATGTAGTCTTATGACTACATGTCCCAGTGTGCACTGCGCGGCCGGGTGCATGCCACTGTGGCTGCGGTTGTCGCGGTGCCGCTGGCCGCGCCGGCTCCCTGCATTCTAGGGACCAGTGCTCGTTGGTCTCCCGCCGTCAAACACGTCGATGCGTGCTGAACAGCGGGAGACCAACGAGCAAAAAATGGTCTTGATCGTTGTATAACGATCAGCGACCTCGCAGTAGGGGCCCGGTCGCTGCTTTTCACACACACACAGTGATGTCTCTGGCGAGGTCGCTGATTTCAGCTATATCGCTAGCAATATCACTGTGTGTGAAGTACCCCTTACTGTGTGTGTTATTACAATGGGTATTGTCAGTATGGAAGAAACTTCGATGGTATATCAAGATGTGTGAACCAACGTTTGATGTTTTACTATTGATAGGAAACTAATTGTTACAAGTAATGGATTTATCAATCATATCTTCTACAAAAGGCATTGTGCAGTGAACCTAGGCTACATCTGTGTTTACAGCTAATTACTATTTAAACAATATATTTTCTCATTGAGTAATAGTAGAAATATACTTAGTATTTGAACAGACGTTATTTTTCTTGTACTATAAATGTCTCCGTATCTATGCAAATAAAAGCCTATTTGTAGATCGTTAAGGACTGACGCTTAGAGAATTACTGCTTCTCGCTAAGCAGACCTTTATCTATTTGTGGGGGATGTTTTTTTTTAATTTGAATTATATTTTAAATGTGCTTGGCTAGTTACATCCGTCCAAAATGTCTTATTTAGATAAGCTTTCTTTTTTCCCCTCTCTCTCAAAACAGCTTGAGACCAAAACTTAAGCAGATGGAATCATGCCTGGAGGATCTTGGAATGTTTTCAGAAGCTACTTGCAGCCAATAGATGGGCTAATTTGAACCAACATATGCCAACGTGGACAGTCATGTCGGCTTTCATGTGGCTCCATCAGGACTGGTGCCAGGGAGATGGTAAAATAACTGAAAACTTGTAATCCTTACCAATGCCAAGGGGGTCTTCTACATGTTGGGAGGAAGAGAATAATTGTTAAGAGTGATTTTGCAAATATTTATAAACAGCACAATATTTTGTTTTATAGATATTACACAAATTTTGTCTAGTAGTGTGGCTAATGTCATATTATTAATGTGCTTAATTTGTCCTAACAAAATCTAAGATTTTGAATAAAACATACTCGTAATATAGCTTTTAGTTATATTTTCCTTCTCCCTTGCTCTGTGCTCTAATCGTCCTTTCAATCTAAAATGACGTGATGTGAAAGGGATCTCGATGAGATAGCCCATCAAGAAGGGCATGCTCCTAACCTAGAAACATTCATAGCACTCTGTAGCTTAAAATTCCTGCTTACCTAATATCCACAAAATAACATTTTTACTGGATTGCCCATAAATTGTTAAACGGGAATTGCTTCATCTGAGAGCAGAATGATGTAGGCGAAGAGACTCTGAATCCAACGATGTATAACTTAATTTACTGGGTGCAGCAGTTCTGACACAATCACAATTTATGGCCACTTTACACGTTCAATCATCGTTTCGATATTGTATACAATGGCACGGGAGTGCGCACTTTTTTTCGATGAAATCCAAGATCGCATAGGAGATGTTACACAGGGCGATATCGGCAGGCAACACAACTGCGATGTCAACGCCCCCTTGGACGAGCGAACCTGAGAACAACCGTTTAACAGGGGAGTGAATAGGGGAAGTTGTGCTCCAAGTGTGTGTTGGCCTGTCATACAGCACGATCTGGCCAGTTCGTCCATCCAATATCGGGCAGTTGGAGAGCCTGCTCATTTCTCCCCCGATATCGTTTTGGCATCGTTTCTGCATCGAATTGGACATTTACACCATACAACGCACGAACGATATCGTCGCCGACGCACGAACCACGTGACTTTTTATTGAAGTTGGATGACGATATCGCGCTGTGTAAAGTGGCCATTAGTTTTAGCCACACAGCAAAGCTAATAGACCTGCCCCTGCCCACACCAGGCTCTCTGTAAACATCATACAAGGTGTGCCATTTATATGGATGCACCTAAATAAAATAGGTGGTGATATCAACTTCCTGTTTCTAGCACATTAGTATATGGGAGGGGAAAACCTTTTCCAGATAGGTGGTGACCATGGTGGCCATTTTGGATCCAACTTTATTTTTTTCAATGGGAAGAGGGTCATGCAACACATCAAACGTATTGAGAATTTTATAAGAAAAACAATGGTGTGCTTGGTTTTAACATAGCTTTATTCTTTCATTAGTTATTTACAAGTTTATGACCACTTGCAAAATGTGTTCAAAGTGCTGCCTATTGTGTTGGATTGTCAATGTAACCCTCTTCTCCCACTCTTGACACATTGATAGCAACACCGCAGAAGAAATGCTAGCACAGGCTTCCAGTATCCATTGTTTCAGATGCTGCACATCTCGTATCTTCACAGCATAGACAATTGCCTTCAGATGAGTGACGAGGCAAACTTTTTTGTGAATGGTGAAGTTAACAAACAAAACCACCGCTATTGGTCTGACAGTAACCCACAGTGGATAGATCCCTCCAAGACTGCTGGAACACACAAATTGATGGTATGGTGTGGTATATGGGGAGCAAAGATAGTGGGGGCTATTCTTCATCAATGGAAACCTCAATGCCACTGGATATCTGAAATTGCTACATGATTCTGATATGCAGTGGCATTGAGGTCACGTGACCCTTGTCTGGTACATGTATACACGTGTGTATATGTGTGTATATACACGTGTATAAGTGTGAACCCGCTGTGTGTGTATGGTTGTGTACATGGGGAGTGAGTTTGTTTTTGTGGTGTGTGCATATGGAATGTGTGTGTATATATGGAATGTGTGTGTACATGTGTAGTGAGTATATATGTGGAGTGTGTGTGTATATGTGGAGTGTGTGCATCACATGACTCGCCGCATCGTGTATATATGTGTATATGTGTGTGTATAAACATGTGTATGTGTGGACCCACCACGTCATGTGACCTGCTACGTGTAAGTGTGTGTGTATATGTGGAGTGTGTGCGTCACGTGACCCACCGTGTCTTGTACATGTGTATGTGTGTGTATATATGTGTATATGTGTGGACCTGCTGCTTGTGTATGTGTGTGTAGATGAGGAGTGAGTTTGTACAATATTTGTTGTGTGTATATGGAATGTGTGTGTATATATGGAATGTGTGTGTATATGTGGAGTGTGTGTGTATATGTGGAGTGTGTGTGTATATGTGGAGTGAGTATATATGTGGAGTGTGTATATATGGAGTGTGTGTATATGTGGAGTGAGTGTGTGTATATGTGGACTGTGTGTGAATATGCGGAGTGTGGCTGTATGTGGAGTGTGTGTGTGTATATGAGGAGTGTGTGTGTATATGTGGAGTGTGTTCGTATATATGGAGTATGTGTGTATGTGGAGTGTGTGTGTATATGGGGAGTGTGTGTGTATGTTGCACCCCTGGGTCAAAGTACCACAGTGTCATCACTGCCCCCGGGTGGTGGTGTCACCAGAGAGCAACAAAAGGGTCTTCTCATCAGGTAACACTCACTCAACACTCACACCTACAGGCCAGAATGGGGAGACCAAGCCCGCGTTCAGGGTGAGCTCCCCTATAAATTCTGGTCTGGGAAGGGGCTAGTTAGTGCAGTTCCTGAGAGAGCTGTGAAGAGTTCAGTTCCTGGGAGGACTATGAAGAAGACCTGGGTGTAAAAGAGCCATGCTAAGCTCATCCCAGAGTCGCTAGCTGAGTTCCATGCCTAAGGTTAGGGTCTGAGGAAAGGAGAAGCAAGAACACACCTGGGAGGCTGAGCAACTCCGTGCTCACCCCAGAGAAAAGGCGCATAGAACGGACACCGGAGTCCGAGACTGTTCAGGGTCTCACGTCCCAGCAGTCATCACCAGAAAGTGGGTGATTCCAAATTCTCCAGCTACACTGTACCAGAGACACAGCAACATACAGAGTTCAGAGACACTGACACTCGGGAACAGGGTAGAGGAAAGGACTCAAGTTGCCTGTTATACCGGGAGAGACAGGGCTGGCAGCCTAGCTTACGCAACAGCAGGAGACAAATTACAAGTGCAGTAAGGGAACTAAAGACTCGGTCAGGTGAGAATAACCCCAAGTTGCTCTCAGGACTCCGTGGACAGCTTTTACCATCTCCTCCAGTAAAGGACTGAGAAAACTACAAAACAGTGAGTCTGCCTATTCCTTGCGCCCGTCGTCCTGCATCCCACACATAGAATATTTACCCTGCCCCGGGGATTGGCTTTACCCATGGAGAGCCATCCCATCTCAGCTGCTACCCATCATCCCCAGAGGTTCTGCAGCAGTGGTGGCCCCACTGACCACATACGTGGCATCACAACAACCTCACCTGTACATATCCCCTTTGTCAACTGACGCCCAGGCCACAGAACCGGGTCACGACCCCGTCACTCCCCAGCGACAGTAGCAGTTATCCGGTTCCTGAGTACCCCACAGCCTGGGGGCGCCTCATGTATATGTGGAGTGTGTGTGTCTGTGTGGAGTATGTGTGTATATGGGGAGTGTGTGTATTGTCATGTGACCAGCCAGGTCACACAGGTCCTTGTGGGCTGCTGGGAGCGGGCGGTAGTAAGAACGGGTGGGGGTGACAGCGACAAGTATGACAGCAGATAGGGTGGCAGTGGGCGGGAGTGACAGCAGGCGTGAGTGACAGCAGCGGGGGTAATAGTTGTAGGGGTGATAGCTGCAGGGGTGACATCGGTGGGGGTGACAGCAGCGGGCGTGACAGCAGGTGGGAGTGACAGAGGTGCAGGTGACAGCAGCGGGGGTGACAGCAGGCAGGAGTGACAGAGGCGGGGGTAACAGCAGGCAAGGAGTCAAAGCTGTGGGAGTAAAAGCTGTGCAGGTGACAGCTGCGGGACTGACAGCTGAGATGGTGACAACAGGCATAAGTGACAGTTGCAGGTTTGACAGCAGGTTGGGGTGACAGCGCGCATGAGTGATAGCTGTGGGGTGACAGCGGGGGGGGTGACAGCTGTGGGAGTAATAGCTGCGGGGGTGACAGCAGGTGGGAGTGACAGCTGCGGGGTGACAGCAGGTGGGAGTGACAGCAACAGGGGTGACTGCAGGCGGAAGTCACAGCTGTGGAAATAAAAGCTGTTGGGGGTGGCAGCTGCGGGGCTGACAATGTGGGGTGACAGCTGCGGGAGTAATAGCTGCGGGGGTGATAGCATGTGGGGGTGGGGGTGACAGTGGCGGGGGTGACAATGCTGGGGGTGACAGCAGCAGGGGTGAAAGTGGATTGGAGTGTCAGCGGTGGGGTGAAAGCAGGCAGAAGTGACAGCGGCAGGGCTGACAGCAGGCAGGGCTGACAGCAGCGGAGGTGACAGTGCTTGGGGTGACAGCTGTGGGGGTGACAGCAGGCAGGAGTCACAGCAGGCGGGAGTCACAGCAGCGGGTCTGACAAGCGGGAATGACAACAGGCACGGTGACACTAGGTGGGAGTGACAGCAGGCGGGTTGATGGCTACGGTGGTGGCAGCTGCGGGGAATGACAGCTGCGGGGTTGACAGCAGGTGGGAGTGACAGCAGCAGTGATGACAGCAGGCAGGAGTCACAGCTGCGGGAGTAAAAGCTGTGGGGGTGACAGCAGTTGTGAGTGTCAGCTGCAGGTATGAGAGCAGGTGGGGGTGGTAGCTGAGGGGGTGACAGCTGCGGGGATGACAGAAGTTGGGAGTCACAGCTGTGGGAGTAAAAACTGTTGGGGTGACAGCTGCAGGGCTGACAGCAGTGGGGGTGACAGCGGCAGGGGTGACAGCAGGCGAGAGTAACAGCTACAAGTATGAAAGCAGGCGGGTGTGACAGCTGCGGGGTGACAGCGGTGGGGATGAGAGCTGCAGGAGTAATAGCTGTAGAGGTGACAGTAGTTGGGAGTGACAGTGGTTGGGGTGACAGTGGCAGGGATGACAGCAGGTGGAAGTGACAACAGGTGGGAGTAACAGCAGGGGGCGTGACAGCAGGTGGAGGTAACAGCACAGCAGGTGCGGATGACACTAGGTGGGAGTGACAGCAGGCGGGGGTGACAGCTACGGGGGTGGTGGCTGCAGGAAGTGAGAGGGTGACAGCAGCAGCGGGAGTGACAGCAGTAGGGGTGACAGCAGGCAAGAGTCATAGCTGCGGGAGGAAAAGCTGTGGTGGTGACAGCAGGTGTGAGTGACAGCTACAGGTATGACAGCAGGTGGGGGTGACAGTGGGGAAGGCGGCTGCAGGGGTGACAGCTGCGTGGGTGACAGCAGGCGGGAGTCAGAGCTGTGGAAGTAAAAGCTGTTGGGGTAACAGCTGTGAGGCTGACAGCGGCAGGGGTGACAGCAGGCATGAGTGACAGCTGTAGGTATGACATCAGGCAGGAATGACAGCTGCGGGGATGACAGCTGCAGGAGTAATAGTTGCAGGGATGACAGCAGGTGGGAGTGACAGTGGTGGGAGTGACAGTGGTGGGGTGACAGCGGTAGGGGTGACAGCGGTAGGGGTGACAGCAGGCGGGAGTGACAGCACCTGGGGGGACAGTTGCAGGGGTGACAGCAGATTGGGGTGACAGCAGGTGGGAGTGACAGCAGGTGGGGTGACAGCAGGTGGGGTGACAGCAGGTGCGGTGACAGCAGGTGGCGTGACAGCAGGTGGCGTGACAGCAGGCGAGGGTGACACCAGGTGGGAATGACAGCAGGCGGGGGTGATGGCTGCAGGGGTGGTGGCTTGGGGGTGACAGCTGCGGGGATGGTACCAGGCGGGAGTGACAGCAGCCGGGTGACATCAGGCAGGAGTCACAGCTGTGGGAGTAAAAGCTGTGGGGGTGACAGTGGGCAGAAGTGACAGCTGCGGGGTGACAGTGGTGGGGGTAACAACTGTGGAAGTAATAGCTGCGGGAGTGACAGCAGGCGGGAGTGACAGCTGCGGGGGTGAAAGCAGCGGGGGTAACAGAAGGTGAGAGTGACAGCGGTGGGGGTGACAACTGGGAGGAGTGACAGCTGTGGGGGTCACAGCTGAGGGGTGACAACAGTAGAATAACAGCAGGCGTGAGTGACAGCTGCAGGTATGACAGCTGCGGGGGTGACAGCAGGTGGGAGTGACACCGGAGGGGTGAGAGTGGCGGGAGGTTGGAGTGACAGCTGTGAGGATGACAGTTGTGGGGGTAACAGCGGCAGGGGCAACAACAGGCGGGAGTGAAAGCAGGTGGGAGTGACAGCAGGCAGGAGTGACATCTGTGGGGGTGACAGCTGCAGGGGTGACAGCAGTGGGTGTGACAGCTGTGGAGGTGACAGCAGGTGGGAGTGACAGTGCAATGGCCACAAGGGCCGAAGGTTACTCAGTAGCCGGGCTAGCAGATTCTTTGGGAGGTCATGGTGGTTGTGACCCGGCTCCGTGGTCCTGTCCTTGCAGTAAAGGGGATATTTACAGGGGAATTAGAAGTATTTTGTGATGCCACCTGTGGTATTCGGCCAGTGATGGCCGACTCTGCTGATTTGGACCGCTGGGGCAGATGTTGCTGCAGCCGGGATGGTATTGCTCCCCACAGGTGGAGCAGGGCCCCAGGGTTAGTAAGAAAGTGTATTGGCAAGGTGATGGTAACTGTGTGATGGTGCAGGAGGGCGTATACAATAACTGGAGGACACCGGATTGCAGTTCTCAAGTATTTACTCACAGTTCGGTGCAGCAGTCCAGCCCAGCAGGGGGTCACTGTGTCCTCCGGGTCTGCAATCGAGCTAACTCTCAGGCAGCTTGGATCCACTCATCCGAGACACCCTGTCATAAGCCTATCCTGGTTCACTCACCTACGCTGGCTAATCGCCTCTCCTACCCTGCGTCTTCGTACACAGTGTCCCAAGCAGGTGGCCTTGTCAGGCAACAGGCTACCCGTACCCTGGCCCTAGGTCTAGCCACCGCTTCAGCGAGTATGCACGGTCAGTAGCCACTGCTCATGAAGGTGCAGTAGCCTCCTCATGTCTGGTCCAGATTCGGGACCCCATGAGTAGATCGTCCACTCCCGTGTCCCCTAGGACTCCCTCTCTCCAACTCGACTCCTCTCCACTCCATTACTCTCACTGTCTAACTCCTCCTGTTTCTCTCTCCCTCTCTGAACTGTTCTCTTCCTACCCCCTATACCTACTCCCTCCCACAGCCAGAAAATGGGGCCCTTACTCAATAGGATCCGCCCAAGATCCCTGGTCTGGGGTTAGGATGGCTGTTAGGTGCAGGTGTTCATCTGTCTTGGATTTGTGTCCCCTTCTTAACTATGAGTGGGATACCACACCTATGGCTTAGGTGCAGTACCTCTGTGGTGACCAGACTGCAGGGGCGCCACAACAGCAGGCGGGAGTGGTAGCTGCACAGCAGGAGTGACAGCAGACAGGAGTGATAGCAGGCGGGGGTGACAGTGACAAGCACACCAGGGCCGTGGGGCAATCTGAACCGGGCTGGGTCGGTCCTTTTCTGGGTAAGTCACGGGGCTGTGACCCCATTTCATGACCATGGTAGTGTCGTTAAATGGGGAATTATTATATGGGATTAAGTTACACCACCTTTGGTATTCGGCTATATAGGGCCGACCATGCAGTTTAGGAGCAAAGGATGCAGCAAAGATGGCACTGCTCCCCACAGGTAGAGCAGGGCCCTGGGGCAGATGATACAGTCAAACAGGGTTGCGTTGATCGTTGGGGTGCAGGGTGACAGACGCAGGGAAAGAACCAGAAGACACAGGGTTGTAGTTTCCGTTACCTTTACTTATTGTAGTTGTTAAGGCAAACCGGGACACTGGTAACAGGTAGTAGATGTGATCCAGGTGGCCTGGAAGCAATTGGGGAATCCACCACACCAGGGGAATTCGGAGGCCTCCCTTTTGTGCTTTCCCTTTTTGTTTCCAACAGTTACCTCACACTGACTGGTCCAACTGTCTTTCTACTGCAAACTTCCTGCTGCTCCTTTATAACCAGGTTAGAGCTCCCTCTTTAGGCTTGGAGCAGGAAAAGTATTGGATGCTGAGTATTTCCTGGCATGGGGACCCCTTCTTGCTTCCAGGCATGACCTAACCCCCTAGGAGGGAGGTAATACCACTGTGGCAACCGGTCCCTGGGGTGCCACATTCCCCCCTAGTTAACTTCAGTACATCCTGGACTAAGGAAACATTTGAAAAACAGATATTAACAACAATATGAAAAATTGTAAACATTACATTAATAAAAATGAACAGGGTCTCAAAATATAAAAATGACAAAAAACAAGAAAAATAGTAAAAAGAAAAAACGCAGGTTCTGTACAAGGGATTGTCCTGACTACACATAGTCCTGTAGACCATTTGTCAATAAAATAATTAAACAATAACTATGAACATTCAAGATGGTTTACAAGTTCGTATAGTAAGTCCTGTAGGCGTGATACACTTGATAGTTGCATAAAAACAAACATATTTACACTTTACTATTTTTAAACTTTCTATCTAACTTGCTAATAATCTCTGTAAAGTGCGGGGATCTGAACCTGTGTAGCGTGTTGTGACCTTCTCAATACAGGTGTTTCCACTGACCTGTCCTGGTCTATTGTGTTGGATGTAAGCTCTGTGAAGCCACTAGTGACTGTACTACAGGTGGGCCCATATCTTATGGGTAAGCTGGTGTCACGCTTGGGAGGCCAGGGTAACAGAGGGGGATCAGGGAAGCCTACTCAGGTCCTGATACTGGGGTCCCTGGGTTGCCCTGATCTCGGAGGTACCTCTAAAGGTGAGGAGGTCCGAGCCACCAGCCTAAGTCCATAACTCCTGAAAATCCCTAGGCATAAGCCCCTACCTCCACCCATGGACCACAGAACCCAGCAACTTCCAATGAAAAAGGAAAACAGCAGCTTCGGATCAGTATCTGTTCACAACAGATCACGGTCCAGAAGTGAACTGAATCAGCGACATCAGGTGGATGTGAGCTGACCCATTTATGGCCGAAGGGTGGGGAGCAACCAGCCCAGGCACGCCCCTCAGCTCACCCAAGCATGAGTCATATTCATCACACACACCTGCACTCTCAACTCCCGCTCATTAGCTTCCTCTCTCCACACTGAAAGCAGGGAAAAAAAGGCTTCATTTAAACCACATCAGCAGCACTTCCATAGAGCAAGGTCAATACGTATCAGCTGGGCAGCTGTCTGCGACTCCTTAGACTCCCCGTGGGCATAACAGGCTCGTAATTATCAGGGGATTGATTCTCTGAGTCCACTGTGGTGGTGCCATCTATTTCTGGAGCCAACTGGTCTTCAGGTGGTTCCTGAGTCTCTACCATTTCAGGTATTACTACTTGTGGAAAAGTCAGAACAGGCACAACAATTGCGTTATTCACCTGTGTCCAGGACCGAGGAAATTCTCCAAGAGTTGTACAAATCATTCCTTCTGTCCTTTCTGTGTGTTGGGGGCTCTCTTCATCATCTTCTTCTTCTGTATGTCTCAATTGATCAGGGCATATCTTGAGATGATCCCTTAACACTGCTGCTGAGGTCTCTCCTCCACATCTTTACTGATGAGTCATATCTTCTGATTGTCAAAATTGGTAGGTAAAACGGTGTATGGCTCTGCCTCCCACTGGTCATCAAGTTTGTTTGTTCTTCTCTTTCTCTTGAGGACTTGTTCCAGGTGTTAAAGGAACTGCAGGGGCATGCTGGTTATAGTTATGCTCTTGTCTTTGCCTTGCCTGGGACAAACTCTTCTCTACGCACTCTTGAACTTTGCAATACTGCTGTTGTCGCTCTGTATCCCAGTCTGCTTCTGGTGCTGTCACCTCAGGTGTTAAGTTTCCCATGTCCAAGTCAACTGGCAACTTGCCAGGTCTTGCTCTCATCAGGTAGGCAGGTGTGCAGTTGGTGAAATTCACCGGGATATGGTTATTCAAGTCTACCAGATCTGGCAACTTCTCTGGCCACTGACTCACTCTTCCAGAGGCAGGGTTTTCAGCCGGTCTTTTACTACCTGGTTCATCTTTTCAAGCAACCCGTTGGTCTGGGGATGGTATGGCATCGTCCAGATTTTCTTGCAGCCGTACAGGTTACAAAACTCCTGGAACACTTCTGCTTCAAAGGCTTGTCCTTGGTCGGTAAGCACTTGTTCAGAATAACTGTGAGGTCAACAAAAGTGCTGTTGAAACGCTCTGGCTGCTGTCTTAGCCATTTGGTCCTTCACTAGCATGACTATAAGGAACCTGGAGTAATAGTCTACTATGGGGAGGGCGTAGATATAGCCCGACTGACTTGGGGTTAACTTCTTGTGGTCCAAGGCTACCAGTTCAAGTGGTTGGCTAGTAATTATGGGCTGTAGGGGAGCCCTCTGGCTTTCACAGTCTTTCCTCCTCAGTTGCATGGTCCACACTCACGACACCATCTCTCAATCGCTTTCCTCATGCCAACCCAGTAAAACCGTTCACACAGCAGAACTTCTAGTTTCTTCCACCTGAAGTGGCCTGCTCCATCATGGTACACTTCTAATACCATCGAGGCATCTCTCTTCGGGACTACTATTTGCTAGTGATGGGCGAATCTACTCGCTAGGACTCGTTACTCGGCGAGTAGTAAGGGACTCGCAGGACTCGCTACTCGGCGAGTTTCCCAGCGAGGACTCGCAAAGTAGCGAGTCCAATGCAATTAAATGGGAATCCTAGTTTTACTAGCGAGACTCGCTCTATCACATCGCTATGTAGCTTGAATCTCCCCCAAATCGTTTAGAGAATGGCACCGCTTCACGGATACCCGCTGTAAGTAGCGATTCCGAGCGAGTCGTAGCGACTCCTAGCGAATCCTAGCGAGTCTACGAATCCGAGTCCTGTATTCTGTATTCGGGACTCGCGAATACAGAATCTGTTATGTTCCGACAAATCTTCCGAGACAGCCTAGCGTGTTAGGTCAGACAAACTTGTGAAGATGGACAAGGATGTTAGCCAATCTTATTCAGTAATGCCACAGCCCTCTTCTTGTGGCATTACAATGATTGGCTTCTGTCCATCGTGATGGCTATGTCATCGATGACAGGCAAGGCTGTATATAAGCCTTGCCACCGCCATTTTGAGCACATTTCTCTGAAGATCTGAGCTAGAACAGGGTGAGGTAGATTCTGGAGCAGATCATAGGGATTGTCAGTGAGTGTAGGGAACTTCAAGATTCCTTATATTAACCCCAAACAGCTCTTGTGAGAGCTAGCAGGAGGACAGAGGAGTACTGTGTACTGTGACACTTTAGGCAGGCAGGGAAGCAGGGAGCTGCAGCCTTTAGTGTTCACAGGAGCGACCTCATAGCTTCGCTTACTCACTCAGCTGTTCTAATAGCTGAAGTGAGAGGCTTAGCTGAGGTACTATTTACAATTTTTTGCCAGCTGATAGATTTTGGGTCCTAAAAACCCCTTCAGCGTTATTTTGTCTGTGGCAGAACAGTGCGTTGCTGCTCTCCTAGCTGCAAATAGCACGTACGCCACCTACTTCTGCGACTAATTGTGCGCACTTAATAATTTTTTTCAGGGAATAGTGTGCTGCTTCACTGCCAAGTGTTAGCACACACTTAACCCGCCAGTAAGTGACGCCTGCAGCAACACCAAACTCCATCTCGGTGGCTGTGCGCACTTTCTAATTTTTTCAGGGAATAGTGTAGTGCTTCACTGCCAAGTGGTAGCACACACTTAACCCGCCAGTAAGTGACGCCTGCAGCAACACCAAACTCCATCTCGGTGGCTGTGCGCACTTTCTAATTTTTTCAGGGAATAGTGTAGTGCTTCACTGCCAAGTGGTAGCACACACTTAACCCGCCAGTAAGTGACGCCTGCAGCAACACCAAACTCCATCTCGGTGGCTGTGCGCACTTTCTAATTTTTTCAGGGAATAGTGTAGTGCTTCACTGTCAAGTGGTAGCACACACTTAACCCGCCAGTAAGTGACGCCTGCAGCAACACCAAACTCCATCTCGGTGGCTGTGCGCACTTTCTAATTTTTTCAGGGAATAGTGTAGTGCTTCACTGCCAAGTGGTAGCACACACTTAACCCGCCAGTAAGTGACGCCTGCAGCAACACCAAACTCCATCTCGGTGGCTGTGCGCACTTTCTAATTTTTTCAGGGAATAGTGTAGTGCTTCACTGTCAAGTGGTAGCACACACTTAACCCGCCAGTAAGTGACGCCTGCAGCAACACCAAACTCCATCTCGGTGGCTGTGCGCACTTTCTAATTTTTTCAGGGAATAGTGTAGTGCTTCACTGCCAAGTGGTAGCACACACTTAACCCGCCAGTAAGTGACGCCTGCAGCAACACCAAACTCCATCTCGGTGGCTGTGCGCACTTTCTAATTTTTTCAGGGAATAGTGTAGTGCTTCACTGTCAAGTGGTAGCACACACTTAACCCGCCAGTAAGTGACGCCTGCAGCAACACCAAACTCCATCTCGGTGGCTGTGCGCACTTTCTAATTTTTTCAGGGAATAGTGTAGTGCTTCACTGCCAAGTGGTAGCACACACTTAACCCGCCAGTAAGTGACGCCTGCAGCAACACCAAACTCCATCTCGGTGGCTGTGCGCACTTTCTAATTTTTTCAGGGAATAGTGTAGTGCTTCACTGTCAAGTGGTAGCACACACTTAACCCGCCAGTAAGTGACGCCTGCAGCAACACCAAACTCCATCTCGGTGGCTGTGCGCACTTTCTAATTTTTTCAGGGAATAGTGTAGTGCTTCACTGCCAAGTGGTAGCACACACTTAACCCGCCAGTAAGTGACGCCTGCAGCAACACCAAACTCCATCTCGGTGGCTGTGCGCACTTTCTAATTTTTTCAGGGAATAGTGTAGTGCTTCACTGTCAAGTGGTAGCACACACTTAACCCGCCAGTAAGTGACGCCTGCAGCAACACCAAACTCCATCTCGGTGGCTGTGCGCACTTTCTAATTTTTTCAGGGAATAGTGTAGTGCTTCACTGTCAAGTGGTAGCACACACTTAACCCGCCAGTAAGTGACGCCTGCAGCAACACCAAACTCCATCTCGGTGGCTGTGCGCACTTTCTAATTTTTTCAGGGAATAGTGTAGTGCTTCACTGTCAAGTGGTAGCACACACTTAACCCGCCAGTAAGTGACGCCTGCAGCAACACCAAACTCCATCTCGGTGGCTGTGCGCACTTTCTAATTTTTTCAGGGAATAGTGTAGTGCTTCACTGCCAAGTGGTAGCACACACTTAACCCGCCAGTAAGTGACGCCTGCAGCAACACCAAACTCCATCTCGGTGGCTGTGCGCACTTTCTAATTTTTTCAGGGAATAGTGTAGTGCTTCACTGTAAAGTGGTAGCACACACTTAACCCGCCAGTAAGTGACGCCTGCAGCAACACCAAACTCCATCTCGGTGGCTGTGCGCACTTTCTAATTTTTTCAGGGAATAGTGTAGTGCTTCACTGCCAAGTGGTAGCACACACTTAACCCGCCAGTAAGTGACGCCTGCAGCAACACCAAACTCCATCTCGGTGGCTGTGCGCACTTTCTAATTTTTTCAGGGAATAGTGTAGTGCTTCACTGCCAAGTGGTAGCACACACTTAACCCGCCAGTAAGTGACGCCTGCAGCAACACCAAACTCCATCTCGGTGGCTGTGCGCACTTTCTAATTTTTTCAGGGAATAGTGTAGTGCTTCACTGCCAAGTGGTAGCACACACTTAACCCGCCAGTAAGTGACGCCTGCAGCTACACCAAACTCCATCTCGGTGGCTGTGCGCACTTTCTAATTTTTTCAGGGAATAGTGTAGTGCTTCACTGTCAAGTGGTAGCACACACTTAACCCGCCAGTAAGTGACGCCTGCAGCTACACCAAACTCCATCTCGGTGGCTGTGCGCACTTTCTAATTTTTTCAGGGAATAGTGTAGTGCTTCACTGCCAAGTGGTAGCACACACTTAACCCGCCAGTAAGTGACGCCTGCAGCAACACCAAACTCCATCTCGGTGGCTGTGCGCACTTTCTAATTTTTTAGGGAATAGTGTAGTGCTTCACTGCCAAGTGGTAGCACACACTTAACCCGCCAGTAAGTGACGCCTGCATCAACACCTAACTCCATCTCGGTGGCTGTGCATTTGTCAACAATGTCCCAAAAACACCAGATTCCCAAAAACCAGTCTGCAAAGGGACAGGGACGAGGTCGGGGCCCTAGCAGTCGTGAACAACAAGGCACTGGTAGAAGTAGACAGACAAGGATTGATCGATCCACCTTCCTGCTGTCTAAATTTCCCAGTACTCAACCGAAACGTGTCTTGAGGCCGGAAGATCAAGACCAAATAACATCTTGGATGGCTGACAAGACCTCAACCACGGGTTCTGGCAGCACACAATCATCCTTGACACCATATTCAAGTGCCGCTACTGACAAAGCGGGGTCATCTAATCCACAAAATCTTCCTATTTCCTCAAGCCATCGCCAGACGGAGGAAAATTTAGACCGTGAACTTGGGCATTCGGAAGATTTATTTGGTTCTTATCAGCCATTCAGACAACCGGACCTTTCTTTGTCACTGCCTGAACAGATACTTGAACCAGACGTACATTCCATCTATGGACAAAGTTTGGATTCACCTCGTCCTGAAGAACGTCCCTTTCAACAAAGCCATAGACCGTCTCAGGAGGTGGAGGATGATGATGATGATGAGACACACATCTCATCTGGCCAGCCTGACCAGTCACGTTATCCAGATGACTTTGAGGAGGAGGGGGTGGATGATGAGACCACTGATCCAACCTGGACACTTGACATGCAGAGCCAACAGAGCAGCCAGGAGGAGGAAAGTGGTTATTTACCACCGCCTAAAGCACCCAGGCTTACTCCTTTATCCCGAATCCAAGCTGTGACAACAGTAGCCCAAATTGTGTCAACTGTTGCACAAACTGTACCAACTGTTGCCCCAACTTTAAGAACAGTTGGCCAAAATGTGTCTACAGTTTGTGTTGGCCAGACTCATCCTTCAGTTCCTACACCACAACCTAAAGGACGAACATCCATTGTCTGGAAATTTTTCAAAGATAGCCCATCAGTACCAAATGTGGTTATATGTAACATCTGCTATGCCAGGCTGAGCAGAGGCCAGGGCAAAGTAAACTTGAGCACGAGCAGTATGCGAAAACACATGACTCTTAAGCACCCAAGTCAGTGGTTGGCCCATCAGGGTTCGACATCAGGGCCTTCTGACCTCAACACCGTTATGCCACTTCAGAATCGTCCTTCACCATCTACTGTTCATGCAGCAGCTCCTACTCATACGATCTCACCACAAGCTGCGTTAGACCAGAGATATGACAGTAGTCAAGTGACTTGTGAGTCTGCGCCAAATGTCCAGTTGTCTGTTCCACAGCTGTATGAGAGGCAGCGGAAGCACCCATCCACACACCCTTTTTCTCGACAAATGACAGCGCAAATTTCTAAGCTGTTAGCTGTAGAAATGCTGCCATTTAGGCTTGTTGATACTGAGGCTTTTAGGGAGTTGTTGGCTGTGGCAGCACCACGATACACTGTCCCCAGTCGCAATTTTTTTTCACGTACTGCCATACCCGCGCTACATCTGGACGTGGTTAACAACTTGAAGCGTGCACTGACAAATGCTGTGAGCGGAAAAGTTCACCTGACAACTGATACCTGGACAAGTACTTGTGGACAGGGCAGATACATATCCCTGACAGCTCACTGGATCAACCTTGTCGAGAGTGTCCCAAAGTGTAATAGTGGAATATCTGCGATCCTACCAACTCCACGAATAGCGGGCACAGCATCATTCCGGGTGTCCGCGTCCTCATATACTTCTACAACACAATGTGCGTCTTCAACTTCCTTGACCACTGCTGATTTGTCCGCCACATCACGTCAAAGTTGGGAGCTTTGCAGTACTGCATCAGCCAGGCGACAACAGGCTCTTCTTAAGCTCATCTGTCTAGGTGACACACCTCACACTGCAAACGAGCTGTGGAAAGGTGTTAAACAACAGACAGATGAGTGGCTGGCCCCACTGCAACTACAACCAGGTCTTGTTGTCAGTGATAACGGACGAAACCTTGTTGCAGCAATAAAGCTCGGTAAACTTCAACACGTGCCTTGCATGGCTCACGTACTGAATCTTGTAGTTCAGAAATTCTTGAAAAATTACCCAGAGTTATCTGATCTACTAGAGAAGGTGCGTAGAAATTGCGGACATTTCCGACATTCATCAACGGCACTTGCAAATCTATCTGCCCTTCAACAGCAATTTAATTTGCCCAAACACAGATTAATTTGCGACATGCCCACACGATGGAATTCTACATTCCATATGTTGGCTAGGTTCAATGAGCAGCAGAGGGCTATAGCGGAATATCAGCTGCAACATGCCCGTCACCCAGGAAGTAATACAAGACACATTGGTACGATGGAGTGGGTCTGGATCGCTGACCTTTGCGAGGTTCTAGAGAACTTCGATTACTGCACAAAACTGGTCAGCGGTGATGAGTCCATTATTAGTCTCACCATCCCCATGCTGTGTTTGCTTACAGATTCTCTCCTGAATCTTAAAACAGAATCATTGAGGGCACAGCAGAGGGCTATGGATCCACATTTTAACATCCAGGATCAGAGCCAGCAAAGCCAATTTCAGCCGGCAACATTGGCTGCAGAACAAAACAGTGATGAGGAAGATGAAGACGATTTATTTCTCCATGGTACTGAGGTGCACCCTGATGGAACTCCCAACCCCAGTTTTATGTCGGTACAGCATGGGTGGGCTGAAGAGCAGGAGGCGGAGACCGATTTTGAGACCATGATGCCTATTGTTCATCAGTCTGGTGACACAGAAGACATGAGTCTTTGTAGCCTAGCACACATGTCTGACTTCATGTCTCAATGTCTGTCCCAGGATCCACGCGTCATTAACATCTATGACAGCGACCTCTACTGGTTGTCAACATTCCTTGACCCACGCTACAAAGACAAGTTTCCATCGCTGCTGTTGCAGTCACCAAGGGGCTTAACGATGGATTATTTCAAAAGTGTGGTGGTTGACAATTTAATGTCAATTTCACCATCTGACTCCGCTATACCACGAACAAGCAGCTCTTTGCCACAGCAGCCTTTGGTTCGAACACAAACTGCCACATTGTCAAGAAGAGGTGGTGGTAAGATGTCCACCAACTGGGCGATGTTCAACAGACCTTCCAATCTGCAACGGATTGTGCCTACGGTCCCCTTGTCTAGGAGACAAACATTGTCAAACATGTTGAACGAGTATGTGTGTGACACTACCAGCTTCTTAACCGACCCCTCTGTACCCTTTAATTACTGGGTTTCCAAGCTTCACGCTTGGACTGAGCTGTCTTTGTATGCCTTGGAGTTGCTGGCCTGCCCAGCTGCTAGTGTGACATCAGAGCGTGTTTTTAGTGCCGCTGGGGAATTGTCACTGATAGAAGGTCACGGCTGACTACAGAAAATGCCGACAGACTCACTCTCATTAAGTTTAACAAGGACTGGATATCATCAAAGTTCTTAACCCCTTCAGACGAGAGTACCCAAACCTAGAGGGACATTTTCAAATTTGTTACGTTTGGCTCAGTGCGGTTTAAACATTATGTCCTCTTCTTACACAAAGGATAAACAATGTCCCTCTGCTAAGAAGATTGGATAAATAATGTTCCTGCTACACTTGCTGCATGACAACAAAACTACACAATCAGTGTCAGTAATGTTACTTTAATAATGCATGCACTTGTGATGTTTTTTGACCGTTGAATTATGTCAGACAATCCAAAACAGTCTCTTGGCTGAATTTTTTAAGGCAACAAGCCTATGCCTGCATTGTGGGCATTTCTCAAACTGAAATAAAACATATAGTTTGGCTCAAGTGCCTTGCATAAATTTTAAAAATGTTGATCTCGCCCCTTGGGCTAATTTTTTGAGGCTACAAGCCTATACCTGCATCGAATACGTTGCTTGTACTATGCTCACAGGACAAGCAAATAGTATGGGCCACGCGCCCTCCTCAACTTCCAAATAGAGTTGATCTCGCCCCTTGGGCTAATTTTTTGAGGCTACAAGCCTATACCTGCATCGAATACGTTGCTTGTACTATGCTCCAGGACAAGCAAATAGTATGGGCCACGCGCCCTCCTCAACTTCCAAATACAGTTGATCTCGCCCCTTGGGCTAATTTTTTGAGGCTACAAGCCTATACCTGCATCGAATACGTTGCTTGTACTATGCTCACAGGACAAGCAAATAGTATGGGCCACGCGCCCTCCTCAACTTCCAAATAGAGTTGATCTCGCCCCTTGGGCTAATTTTTTGAGGCTAAAAAGCCTATACCTGCATCGAATACGTTGCTTGTACTATGCTCTCAGGACAAGCAAATAGTATGGGCCACGCGCCCTCCTCAACTTCCAAATAGAGTTGATCTCGCCCCTTGGGCTAATTTTTTGAGGCTACAAGCCTATACCTGCATCGAATACGTTGCTTGTACTATGCTCTCAGGACAAGCAAATAGTATGGGCCACGCGCCCTCCTCAACTTCCAAATACAGTTGATCTCGCCCCTTGGGCTAATTTTTTGAGGCTACAAGCCTATACCTGCATCGAATACGTTGCTTGTACTATGCTCTCAGGACAAGCAAATAGTATGGGCCACGCGCCCTCCTCAACTTCCAAATAGAGTTGATCTCGCCCCTTGGGCTAATTTTTTGTGGCAACAGGCCTATGCCTGCATCGAAAACGTGGCTTGTACTAAGATCCTGCTGGAGCATGGCGAAGGGTCCCACTGTACGCTACGGAGATAACGCGTAGACGCGCTCTGTTGCAAGTAGACGTCCCAGCCTATCGCATCTGTGTTCCCAGTGTTGTTGCCATACCGAGTCATTAAGTCACCCCCCCACAAACACAGGCACTATTTATTTGTAAGCAACATTTGTATGTGCAGTCATGATTTTCCACATAATAACCAAGGTGCCTTCATGCGCCATGCGGGCCGTAAAGTACTTGCTAATGATGATGACTTTAAGCCCACCCACAAAAAAAACCTACACATCCATTCCCTCAAAAAAGACAGACACAAAGCAGTTTTTGTCAACTGGGTATTATTTCGCCATAATGGCAAAGATGTCAGAATTTTTTTTTTTTTTTTTTTTTTTTTTTTTGGGGTTTAAACTTAGTAAAAAAAAATAATAACATAACAAAGAAATTGTGCAATGCACAGGAACAAAAAATAAACAAAAAAAAAAGAAGGGGTCTACAGCTGGTGGAAGGTTGCCGCATCCTCCGGCCTTGGCTGTAACGTGGCACCATCACCCTGGTCGTTGAGTAGGTCCAGGGCCCCATGCAGTACCTCACCCAGTGGTTGGAAGCCTGTAGGCTGGGGCATCTGGGCCGGTTGGCCTTGGCTTGGTAGGCCACTGATTCTTGGACACCACCTCTGGGTCGCAACATACCTGTCCCGGGGTGTGGCCCTGTCCAGGATGTTAGATCTGCTGAGCCGCCACTCCTCCAAAAAATCAAACACCTGCCCAGGATGGTTTGGGGGCCTACACGCATCGAGGACAATGTGTATTGCTGACCATGCCCGCAGTCTTCTCTCGAATGGAATGTCATCCAAGAACGGTATGAGACTGCGGGCAAAGTCAGCACTACACTGTCCTCTGCGGTCTTGTGGTGCCCCCGGGATCAGAGCAGGGCTGCTGGGGTTCCAGTGACTCCCCACACTGCTGCTGGCAGTCGGCACTGGAGGGCGCTGGTGTGGCCCTTCATCCTCCTCTTCTTGTATCTGCGGCCCCAAAGGTGGTGGTGGTGGTGGCGGCGGTGGTGGTGGTGGTGGTGGTGGCGGCGGTGGTGGTGGTGGCGGCGGCGGTGGTGGTGGTGGCGGTGGTGGTGGTGGTGCTACTCCCTCCTCCTCATCTGGTGGGGGTTGAGGGGCCTCCCTCCCCTCCTCAGGCAGCTGTGGTGGCGGGTTCCAACGCCGCCTCCGAAAGTGAGCAGCTCTGTGGGTAAATATAAAAAACATTTGGTGAATGGGTTGCCTTTGGAAAAAAACCATAGGCCAAACATAACATGTGCACGCTTTTTTGACTCAGTGTATCTGTGTATTCTGTGTCTTTTCATTGTTGCCCTTAAGATGGAATTGCAGCAAATAAATTAATGACATTTTTGGCT
Organism: Allobates femoralis; assembly: GCA_033576535.1. Classification (NCBI taxonomy): domain Eukaryota; kingdom Metazoa; phylum Chordata; class Amphibia; order Anura; family Aromobatidae; genus Allobates; species Allobates femoralis. The sequence continues at coordinate 97,143,725 of JARQOC010000008.1, read as the reverse complement.
CATGCCTCAAACTATATTGTATGTGTGGGTACTGTTGCTCCACGATTTTTTGCCATTACATTACAAATTTTAAAATTAGTCTGCACTATTACACTGTGCCATGACTTAGGCAGGACAGCTATGTAGTCACTTGAAGACATATTAGTGGCCACAACTAATGTTTTGACTTTTTGTGGAAACTTTATGTGGACAAAGCTATAGCCTGACACTGTGAGGCAAACACATTATTCAGGGTTCTTTGCCATCAGATGGACACAAAAACACACAGTGTGGACGGCCTTGGTCTCAATGCACATAACCCAGATCTATAGGGCAGGTGAGCAAGACAGGAAATGGAGTCCTGCAGCATAGGTGACACATGAGCATTTGCCGTTAGTGGCCTACACTCCTTGTTGCTGCCATGTATGCTAATCAGGAATGTCTTGGTAAATAAAACACAACAAACAGATGGCTTGGGATTTGAAACGACTGTAATGGACATAGAGTATGGGGTTGTCTTTGAGCAGCAGGTCACACATCGTTGGTGCCAAACAAGGTGGTATGCACAGATGGACAGTTTTAGTTACTCCAACGGGGCCGAACCAAAAAACGGGAACAGCAAGGACAAACCTCGGGTTTCCTAAAGGACCTTGGACATAAAAGGCTGTTGCACTTAAAATATGGCCCTCTTTAGTTTGATTTAATACAGCATTAATACGCTATGTTTTCCGGAGGATTCGTAATGTGGCCATGAGTTAACGACAAAAAAAGTACAATTCACATGTGGGCCCTAATATCTACACCATCACCTTGCAGCCCCAAATAAACCCATGGGAAAACTGAACCACACATATTTGTAGTGATACAGGGTATGTTCTGAAATGTGTGTGAATGTGTCAGCAATCTGGGATGGTGTACAAACAGTTTAGTGCAAAAGGGGTATATCCTTGCAACGTTATTTTGCCGAAAAAAACACCCACAACTAAATGTGTAGGGATGTATGTGGCCCTTATGCAAGTCGAGGCCATTAGGAACTGATACAACTGAGGCTTATGACAGGCAAACCAGACAGGGCCACAGACCTTAGAGGCCATTGGAGGGAAGAACATGGCTTTGTTCCACAAACATGCCAACAATAATAGCTAATTGTGAGGTCACGGAACATTGTGTCTGACCACCCTGCAGAACATTGCTTATTTGTCCAAACGTCACAATGTGACTATAAATGTGTATGTCCTGGATCATTGCCAAAGGTGATAGAATTGTGTTGCACCATGGCAGAAACAAACCCCTGTGTGGGTATGTAAACCAGCACACTCATTATAGAGCTTCATACGTACATTGTGTGCCCTCGTGGACAGGGTCCTCTCCTCTTGTACCTGTATGACCTGATTGTCTTCATGGACTGTTTTTTGTCGTTAACCCTTATCCTCATGTAAAGTGCCATGGAACCTAATGGCGCTATATTAAAAAATAATAATAACAATAATAGTAAACAACAGTGCGGCAGACACATACCTTGGCATACGGGCCACCGGTTCCAGAAATGACAGCCGTTCATAGTGGCAATATATTATGCCGTGACCAGCTTCCGGGCCCCCCTCCAGGATCCTCCGGTGTTGCCGCTTAAATTGGTCGCGGCAGCTCCTCCAGCGCTTCATAATGTGGTCAACTGTGAAATGATTTCAAACCGGGTTTAGACCTCTTTAACATTTGAAACACTAAAAGTATGTGTACAAATCAACAATAACATTTTAATCATGTTGTGTGTGAAATGTGTATACAAGGCACATGGAAACGACAGTGTGGAACATCATCAACAGCATTACGGACATTGAGCTCACGTGGCCACAATCACAAATGGGGCAGGGCACATGTCAATGCATAGAGAATGTAATAGTGCGGGCACCAGACTCCGCTCATTAGTGGTATTTATATACACCCAACCCCCTGGCCTTCAGAGCCAGGAGGAACAGCCCTTAAACTAAGTGTACTATTGTGAACCCATCCAAATATAGGCAACCATGCAACGGCGCATTATAACACATTGAGGGCCCTGTATACCCTACTATGGGGGCCCTGTATGCCCACGGGGGCCCTGTATACCCACGGGGGCCCTGTATACCCACTGCTGTGGTCTTGTATACCCACGGGGGGCTGTAGACCCTACTATGAGGGCCCTGTATAATCACTGGGGGCCATGTATAGCCAGTGCTGGGGGACCTGTGTACCCACGGGGGGCTGTATACCCTAATATCGGTGGCATATATACACACTGGGGGGGCCTGTATACTCTGCAGGTGGAGCTGTATACTCTGCTGGGGGGATGTCTAACAGTGATAGCCGCTGTATACAAGAATGGCGGTCAATATGGTTTCCCACTTTTTTGGGGCTAAAGTAGGGGGGTCGGCTTATACACGGGTCGGCTTATACACGACTATATACGGTAAATGCAATATAACGTGTGAACACATTTAACTCACCCATATTGCTCTGCACATCATGGCCACAACGATGAAACGTTGGGAAAACGCTCTGTGCGATCTCCCTCCAGGCCGTAGTCCGCTGGACATTATCCCCATATGCAGGGTCAGTGGGCAGCCAAAGCAGGGGCCGAGCCTCCACCAGAGCAATTAATTGCAGGGTGTCGACAGGAGCCATGCTTCCTCGCTGTGACTTTATGCGCGTCCAGCCAGGAAGCTCGAGTCGGCTTATTTCCTGTTTGCACAAAGCATGTGGTTTGCTGCAGAAAGTCGCTTGCCTCGCCTCCAACACATGCGACGTTGGCCTCGGAGACAGCAGCAAAATACAGTTGCCAGTGGGGCTTCCGACACGGCAATGCGAGCGCTTTCCGACACACATCTGCGATTTTTAAATCACACATTACTCGCTATTATTCGCTTCCCCATTCATTAACATTGGACTCGCTAGACTCGCAACGAGTAGCGAGTCCCGGGCTCGGACTCGGTAGAGTCAAGCGAGTCCGAGTAATTTAGGATTCGCCCATCACTACTATTTGCCAAATATGTTCATGGGTTCTGGAATTGACACTTCTCTGACACAGCTTCCCTTCATAGATGAATATTTTACCCTTCTCCTTCCACAACTTCTGGGAGTCTTGTGGAGCATCTTGACCAGGGTGCGAATCAGCTTGTGTCAACAACTCCTTTACTAGGCAGATAGCCGGGTCACTATCTTGTGTGTCTGCCCATCCGTGGTGGGCAGTGGGTTGAACATGACTTCTTGCACATCATGGCACTTGTTTCTTATGCAGTGGGAACACTGGTTCACTCCATGATGATGGAAAGCCGGTAGCTCTATTTCTTCCAGCTCTTCCGGGTCTTCTTCCATATCTGGCAGGTTGGGTATCCTAGACAGCGCATCCGAATTGTCATTCTTATGCCCTGCTCAGTACTTAATGGTAAACTCGTAATTGGATAGCCGGGCCACCCATTGCTGCTCCAGCACACCCAGCTTCGCCATCTTAAGGTGGGTCAGAAGATTGTTGTTTGTAAAGATGGTAAACTTCGCTGAAGCCAGTAATGCTTGAAGCGCTCCGTTACTGCCTAGACTATGGTGAGAAACTCCAGCTTAAAGGAACTATAATTGTCAGGGTTCCTCTCCGTGGGACAAAGGGACAAAGCTTCCTGCTGGCGTAGGCAATCACTCGTTCTTTGCCTCTTTGCACCTGCGATAACACGACTCCCAATCCCACGTTGCTGGTGTCAGTAGAAAGAGTTGGCCATAGTCAGTATAGGCGAGGACCTCGTCTCCTGTAAAAGCCATCTTCAGCTTGGTGAAGGAGTCTTCTTCTTTCTTGCTCCACTCAAACGGGGAACTCGGATTCTTGGCCTTCTTGGACTGGCCCACTAAGAGGTCCTGTAAGGGTGCTGCTATCTTGGTGAAGCCTTTTATGAATCTCCTGTAGTAGCCTACGTGCCGGGGAAACTGCGTCACTTCCTTGATCGTGGAGGGTCTTGGCCAGCCCTTGATTATGGTTACTTTATCTGAGTCAGGTGCTACACCCACGGAGCTTACCACGTGACCTAGGTACTGCCCCTTGGGCTTCAACAGGTGGCACTTGGATGGCTTTACTTTCAGGTCAAAACTGGACAAGGCCTTGAACACCTCGGCCAGGTGTTCCAAGTGGTCTTCATATGTCTTGGAGTAGACAATGACGTCATCCAGGTACAATAAGACTGTTTCAAAGTTTTTATGCCCCAGGCAGCACTCTATTAACCGCTGGAACGTTCCTGATGCGTTGCAGAGCCCAAATGGCATGAAGTTGAACTCGCAGAGCCTCATCGGTGTTGTAAATGCGGTCTTCTCTCTGTCTGCCTCTGCTATGGGAACCTGACAATACCAACTAGTGAGTAAAGTGGAGAAATAGTTAGCAGTTTTTAAGGCAGCTAAGGATTCCTCAATTCTGGGTGATAGGTATGCGTCCTTATGTGTAATGTTGTTAATTTGCCTGTAATGAACACACATTCTCATTGTGCCTTCCTTTTTCTTCACCAGGACTAATGGAGCTGCCCAAGGGCTACAACTATCTCTGATCACCCCAACCTTCTTGATATAGGAAAAATAGTGAAGGCAGCACTCCAGTTCACAGAAAAAATATTCAACCTTTATTAGCCCATGTGTGACCACAACATTTCAGTGCTAAGACTTTTTCCAAGTGGTGCAGACAGTGCAATAACATAGTGCTTATACAGCATCCATCAATTACAATTAGTGTTAAGACAATTAACAAAATTAATTACAGTTTCATAAATTGTCTATAGATATGCTCAATTGTTTGTAAAACATCCTGTGCTGAAATTTCTTTTCTAATACATGTGCAAATTTGCTTTCTTCATAAAGTGCTGTACTGTTTTTAAGGGCTTTAGTGCTAAATTAAAAACATATAACATCTGTGTGCTTAATAATCTTAAAAGAGAGCTCACCCATCCTTCTCATTACAATACATGTTGTCAGGGGCGGATACAGACTGTAGTAGGCCACTGTGCAAGAATTTTTTTTGCGCCCTCCCTTCATAGTGCAACAAAGTTGTGTAAATGTATAGCTTGTAATATTTATAAATAATGCGTATTTTAATGCGAGAAAATCTGCAGCATATCAATTCTTGCTGTGAGTTTTCCCACACTAAATGGGCGAAAAATATAATATTGAGGCTATGCAGGACTGTATTTATGATCTGGAGGCAAATGTTGGTCTGTATATATTATTCGGAGACCAGTTGCAGCATCCAAATAATATATACAGCCCAGCACAGCCTCCAAATAACATATATAGCCCGGAACACCCTTCAAATAACATATATAGCCTGGCATAGCCTCCAAACAACATATATAGCCCAGCACAGCCTCCAAGTAATATATACAGCCCAGCAAAGCCTCCAAATGACATATAGCCCAGCACAGCCTTCAGGTAATATATACAGCCCAGCACAGCCTTCAGGTAATATATACAGCCCAGCACAGACTCCAGGTAATATATAAAGCTGGCTGCACATGCGATAAGTCTACCCCTGCATGTTGTAAGCAGCGTCTTCTGGTTCTGCTGCACATATCCTGGGTCATACAAAGTTGTAAAGCCACATTACTTCCGGATTCATAGGCTTTTCTGAAAACTGGACTGCTGTCTTCACAATTATTGCTTTCTATTAATTTTTGCAAGTGAGATTGCAAGGAGGATTTTTTTGCATCCTAATATTGTACCTCCATGTGCTGCTCTACATTTTGTTTTTTTCTATGTATTACTCAACTTAGAGATTAGTGATTTTTTTATTGTGTTTTTCTTATGACAAATATGGAGCCTGGAGTTTTTAATTATTCTACAGAGGAAGAAGAAAGAATCCTGAGAGGTATGATGATGCAGATTTTTTGAGTACATCATAAATGATTGAAAGCAAACGCAAGTATGAAAACACAATGAAAAAACTGTTAGTGCGACAATTACATCTCACCATTCTCACACGATACTATAAGGATAGAAAGATAGCTAGAGAAATAATATCTAACATATGCCAAAATTTGATTATGGGAGACTGCATTTTTTATAAAAAGTTTAGCAAAATCTCTAACAAGTATGGTTTAGAAGTGATACTTCTGAATATGGAGTTTTTGGAAATGGACATATGTAGATTACAAATAGAAACAAGAGAACAAGAAGAAGGTATTACATAATTTATAACAGAAGAAGAGAGGAGTACATATAAGGATGTGTTAAATGGAAAGGTGGATAAAGTATGTACGGAGTTGGAGGAAGTATAGAGGAAAAAGTGGAGTGGAGATGCAGAGGACTATAAAACTGGTCATATTTATAGCTGGCAAAGAGAGGGAAACACATTTGGCTGGAAGAATATAGGTGATATTAATAAGAACCTACCATAGTTGAAACAGATCCTGCTAATAAAAAACTAACTATGAATGAACCTAACATTTTTAATTCCCACCACACAAAGAGGAGCACAAGAGGATTACAAAGGAAAAGAAGGGGAGGATACATCAATGCAAAGGTCAGAAAAGGGAAGAAAAAGCAATGATCTCTACCATAGAGGCACAAAGAGGAAGAGAAAGACTTGGTCATTAACATCTCTGAGAAGGAATTAACAATATTACAGGCAGCCATTTTATATAAGGGTCTTTCATTCAGTCACAGTAAGCATACACAAAACAAAAAGGAAGAGGAGCGCAAATGTGTAGGATCCCCTTATTAAAACGTCTATGTGGCGTGGGTAGGTGGCCACTCACCTGATCGGGTTGTGACACCACCTGATGAAGACTGTTTCATACAGTTGAAACATGTAGTGGAGCTGTGAGGGGAACTAAGAAATTAATAAAAGGTTTGCCATTTATTAAAACATCTTATATGGCTGTTCCTTAGAGCGCTCCTAATCAGACCGCCATCACTATTTTTTGCACAGTAAGCATATAAACTGATTCCAATTGGAAATCGATCTACAGATTTTTTTTTACATCAGTTAAACTGAAGAATTGGTTCCAGGTTAAAAGAAGAGTCTGATATAGAGAAAAGTGAATTTACATTACAGAAGGTCTCGTTAAGAAATAAAAGTGATTTTACCCCTTATGAAAACACTAGATGGCGGCCCGATTCTAAAGAATCGGGTAGTCTAGAATCCATATATAGTTTATTTACTAATAGTTAGGGGAGTGCGGTGAAATTAATTGTGTGTATACAGGTGGCTCAGTGGGTAGCAGAGTATGCGGTGGCTCAGTGGTTAGCACTGCGCGGTGGCTCAGTGGTTAGCACTGCGCGGTGGCTCAGTGGTTAGCACTGCGCGGTGGCTCAGTGGTTAGCACTGCGCGGTGGCTCAGTGGTTAGCACTGCGCGGTGGCTCAGTGGTTAGCACTGCGCGGTGGCTCAGTGGTTAGCACTGCGCGGTGGCTCAGTGGTTAGCACTGCGCGGTGGCTCAGTGGTTAGCACTGCGCGGTGGCTCAGTGGTTAGCACTGCGCGGTGGCTCAGTGGTTAGCACTGCGCGGTGGCTCAGTGGTTAGCAGTGAGCGCGGTGGCTCAATGGTTAGCAGTGAGCGCGGTGGCTCAGTGGTTAGCAGTGAGCGCGGTAGCTCAGTGGTTAGCAGTGAGCGCGGTGGCTCAGTGGTTAGCAGTAGTGCGGTGGCTCAGTGATTAGCAGTGAGTGCGGTGGCTCAGTGGTTAGCAGGGAGTGCGGTGGCTCAGTGGTTAGCAGTGAGTGCGGTGAGATTGGTCAGCGCAGCGCCGTGGGCAAAGTGGTGAGCTCAGCGCCGTGGGCAGAGTGGTCAGCGCAGCGCCGTGGGCACAGTGGTCAGCCCAGCGCCGTGGGCACAGTGGTCAGCGCAGCACCGTGGGCAGAGTAGTCAGCGCAGCGCCGTGGGCAGAGTGGTCAGCGCAGCGCCGTGGGCAGAGTGGTCAGCGCAGCGCCGTGGGCAGAGTGGTCAGCGCAGCACCGTGGGCAGAGTGGTCAGCACGCTCACACATACACACACACACTCCGCTATACTTACCACCGACCCTGCTTCTTCCCCGCCGCCTGGATCCTGAGTCGACATGTCGCCGCTCCCGGACGACTGGATCCAATATGTCGTCTGGGTAGTTTGGCGACACATCTTGGACGCTATATTGGATCCAGTAGTTCAGGGGCGGCGACATGTCGACTGAGGATCCAGGCAGCGGACGCAGGGCCGTTGGTAAGTATAGCGGTGTGTGTGTGTGTGTATGTGTGTGTACAAAGTTGAGGGAAGTGCAGACAAAGTGACGGAAGTGCCTACATACACACATATATACACATACTGTACATTGCATATGGAGGGGTGAGGAGAGCGGAGGCTGGAGGGATGAGGAGGGGTGAGGAGAGCGGAGGCTGGAGGAGTGAGGAGAGCGGAGGCTGGAGGGGTGAGGAGAGCGGAGGCTGGAAAGGTGAGGAGGGGTGAGGAGGGCAGAGGGCAGGGGAGGCTGCAGGGCAGAGGGCAGGGGAGGCTGCAGGGCAGAGGGCAGGGGAGGCTGCAGGGCAGAGGGCAGGGGAGGCTGCAGGGCAGGGGAGGCTACAGGGCAGGGGAGGCTGCAGGGCAGAGGGCAGGGGATGCTGCAGGGCAGAGGGCAGGGGATGCTGCAGGGCAGAGGGCAGGGGAGGCTACAGGGCAGAGGGCAGGGGAGGCTGCAGGGCAGAGGGCAGGGGAAGCTGCAGGGCAGGGGAGGCTGCAGGGCAGAGGGCAGGGGAGGCTGCAGGGCAGGGGAGGCTGCAGGGCAGGGGAGGCTGCAGGGCAGACGGCAGGGCAGGCTGCAGGGCAGGGGAGGCTGCAGGGCAGGCTGCAGGGCAGGGGAGGCTGCAGGGCAGAGAGGAGGCTGCAGGGCAGGGGAGGCTGTAGGGCAAGCTGCAGGGCAGGGGAGGCTGCAGGGCAGAGGGCAGGGGAGGCTGCAGGGCAGAGGGCATGGGAGGCTGCAGGGCAGGAGAGTCTGCAGGGCAGAAGGCAGGGGAGGCTGCAGGGCAGAGGGCAGGGGAGGCTGCAGGGCAGGGGAGGCTGCAGGGCAGAGGAGGCTGTAGGGCAGGGGAGGCTGCAGGGCAGGGGAGGCTGCAGGGCAGAGGGCAGGGGAGGCTGCAGGGCAGAGGGCAGGGGAAGCTGCAGGGCAGGGGAGGCTGCAGGGCAGGGGAGGCTGCAGGGCAGAGGGCAGGGGAGGCTGCAGGGCAGGGGAGGCTGCAGGGCAGGCTGCAGGGCAGGCTGCAGGGCAGGGGAGTCTGCAGGGCAAAGGGCAGGGGAGTCTGCAGGGCAAAGGGCAGGGGAGGCTGCAGGGCAGGGGAGGCTGCAGGGCAGGGGAGTCTGCAGGGCAGAGGGCAGGGGAGGCTGCAGGGCAGAGGGCAGGGGAGGCTGAAGGGCAGAGGAGGCTGCAGGGCAGGGGAGGCTGCAGGGCAGAGGGGAGGGGACGCTGCAGGGCAGAGGGCAAAGGGAGACTGCAGGGCAGAAGGCAGGGGAGACTGCAGGGCAGGGGAGGCTGCAGGGTAGAGGGCAGGGGAGGCTGCAGGGCAGAAGGCAGGGGAGGCTGCAGGGCAGAGAGCAGGGGAGGCTGCAGGGCAGGGGAGGCTGCAGGGCAGAGGACGCTGCAGGGCAGGGGAGGCTGCAGGGCAGAGGGCAGGGGAGGCTGCAGGGCAGAGGATGCTGCAGGGCAGGGGAGGCTGCAGGGTAGGGGAGGCTGCAGGGCAGAGGGCAGAGGAGGCTGCAGGGCAGAGGGCAGGGGAGGCTGCAGGGCAGAGGGCAGGGGAGGCTGCAGAGCAGGGGAGGCTGCAGGGCAGAGGGCAGGGAAGGCTGCAGGGCAGGGGAGGCTGCAGGGCAGAGGGCAGGGGAGGCTGCAGGGCAGGGGAGGCTGCAGGGCAGGGGAGGCTGCAGGGCAGAGGAGGCTGCAGGGCAGGGGAGGCTGCAGGGCAGAGGAGGCTGCAGGGCAGGGGAGGCTGCAGGGCAGAGGGCAGGGGACGCTGCAGGGCAGGGGAGGCTGCAGGGCAGGGGAGGCTGCATGGCAGGGGAGGCTGCAGGGCAGAGGGCAGGGGAGGCTGCAGGGCAGAAGGCAGGGGAGGCTGCAGGGCATAGGGCAGGGGAGGCTGCAGGGCAGGGGAGGCTGCACGGCAGAGAACGCTGCAGGGCAAGGGAGGCTGCAGGGCAGGGGAGGCTGCAGGGCAGGTGAGGCTGCAGGGCAGAGGGCAGGGAAGGCTGCAGGGCAGAGAATGCTGCAGGGCAGGGGAGGCTGCAGGGCAGGGGAGGCTGCAGGGCAGAGGGCAGGGGAGGCTGCAGGGCAGAGGGCAGGGGAGGCTGCAGGGCAGGGGAGGCTGCAGGGCAGAGGGCAGGGGAGGCTGCAGGGCAGAGGGCAGGGGAGGCTGCATGGCAGGGGAGGCTGCAGGGCAGGGGGCAGGGGAGGCTGCAGGGCAGGGGAGGCTGCAGGGCAGAGTCGGCTGGAGCGGGAGAGAGGAGTCGGCTGGAGTGGGAGAGAGGAGTCGGCTGGAGCGGCAGAGAGGAGGCTGCTGGAGCGGAAGAGAGGAGGCGGCTGGAGCGGGAGAGAGGAGGCGGCTGGAGCGGAGAGAGGAGGCTGCTGGGACAGACGGGAACGTTCGTGGCTGGAACTTCCAAAAGCGGAACGTTTCAGCCAGGCGGCTGGAGCGGGCAGGGCAGAGGCGGATGGAGCGGGAGAGAGGAGACGGCTGGGACAGACGGGAACGTTCCTGGCCGGAACATTCCTCCGTCGGTCCCTGTAGCCGGGCGCCGGCTGGCTACCCTGCACTGGTGACGTCACCACCATGGGTCCGGAGGCCATCACAGAAGTAACCTTCGGGTTTTCCTGAAGTGGCCTTCGGCTTTTATATAATAGATACCATTGATAGAGGCCTTTATGACAGCTGTAAAGAAAGATATAGAAACCTTAAAGGAAAATGTAAGTAGTAAATTTGTTAACCCTAATTGTTACTAAAGATTAAATATAAGCAATCAAGGATTTGGCCCATGACGGCGACATTATAATAAAACCAGCAGACAAAGGGGCAGCTGTTGTTGTCATGGACAAATCTAAGTATCTAAGTAAGATTGAACAACAAGTAAGCAATGAAGGGAGAAGACTCCAATCAGATCCAAAATTTGAAGTACAAAAAAGATTAAAAAGGTTTTGGAAGAGGCCTTATGGAAAAAATTATAGATCAGGGTATATTTCTGTTAAATATCCAATTAATCCTGTACTATATATGGTACCAAAGGTACATAAATCACTGAATAATCACCCTGGTCAACTAATAGTGTCGGGGCTCGACTCAGTATTTAGTAAAATAGGAATTTTTCTAGACAAAATCATGGGATCAATGGTAGAAAAGGCTAAATCATAAGAGATATAGGCCATTTTTTGGATAAAGTAAGGAATGTTAAGGTTTCTAAAGATATGATAATAGCATCGTTTGATGTGGTGTCACTGTACACATTGATAGATCAAGAGAGAGGAATGTGTGCAGTGGCAAAAACCTATAGACATTGGATCTTACAAATGAGGGTAAGCAATTCATCATTGACCTACTTGAGATAGTCTTAAAGCAGAACTATTTCCTTTTTGGAGAAGAATACTATTTGCAACAATATAGGCACGGACATGGCACCCGTGTATGCAAATACAGTCATGGCGAGGACCTAGACTATGTGTCCCACCACTTTCAATATGTACAGGAGTGGTGAAGATACATAGATGATGTCTTCCTCCTCTGGAAAGGCATGGAAGATAAGTTAATGAGGTTTCATGAATATCTTCATAGCATACATGAGACAATAAAATTCACATTGGTTTCATCAGTTAAATAGATCCAATTTTTAGATGTGTTAGTTACTAAAAGGGAAGATATAATTATTACATCATTATATACAAAACCAACAGACAAACTGTATTTTAAAATATGAAAGTCAACTCCAATCAGTCAAATGATAACAATAAAAAGAATTGAAGGTGAACAGGAAGGGGCAGAAATATCCTTGAATAACATAATGGACACATTTGAAGAAAGAGGATACCCAAAAAAATTGTTAAAAAAACATAGAAGGGAGGTAGACAAAATGGAAATTATTGAGAAAAAGAACAGGGAACCTAAAAAGATGGACAGGATTCCGATGGTGTCTATGTTCGGAGAAGAGAGTGATAAAGTAGCCAAAATCAAATGAAAGCATTGGTAAATGTTACACATTGCTCGCCCAATGTAAAGGAATTTAAAAAATCTCATATATTTGCATAAAGGAGGAGTAAAAATATTAAAGACATGTTGTACACTTGGAAATCAGGACGAAGTGTTGGTGATCCGCGCTGCTGGAGAGAAAACCAGAACCCAAGAAGTCTGGTGCAATGGTGTTTTTATTCCATTATTTATTATTGCACGTGGTCTATACACGTGGTGTATATAGACTTTTCAAAAGCTTTTGATACGGTGCCACACAAAAGGTTGATACATAAAATGAGAGTAATGAGGATAGGGGAAAATATGTGTAAGTGGGTTAAGAACTGGCTCAATGATAGGAAACAAAGGGTGGTTATTAATGGAACACACTAAGAATGGGTCACAGTTAACAGTGGGGTACCACAGGGGTCAGTATTGGGCCTGCTTCTTTTTAACATATTTATTAATGACCTTGTAGGGGGCATATAGAGTAGACTCTCAATATTTGCAGATGACACTAAACTCTGCAGGGTAATCAATACAGAGGAGGACAATTTTATATTACAGGAGGATTTATGTAAACTAGAAGCTCGGGCTGATAACTGGCAAATGAGCTTTAATGGGGATAAATGTAAGGTCATGCAATTGGGCAGAGGAAATAAAATGTATAATTATGTGCTTAATTGTAAAACACTGGGTAAAACTACCACTGAAAAAAACCTGGGTGTATGGGTAGATGATAAACTCACATTTAGTGTCCAGTGTCAGGCAGCTGCTGCAAACACAAATAAAATAATGGGATGCATTAAAAGAAGCATAGATGTGTGGCATCCTGTGCAGGTCACTACAGGATCTCTTGGGACATGAATGGAAAGTACACAGCAAGCAGACCCCACTAACAAACAACACTTTTCACCCCAGACCTGTAGGGGGAGCTCCACTGGTTGCCTTAAGCCAGTTCCCCCTATAAATACGGGTCCTGGAGGGAGAAACACCAGAGTGTGCAGTCACTACAGAACTGTAAGCAGCTGAGTGAGCTGACCTGGTACTGGAGCCATGCTAGGCCCATGCCAGAGACACCTGAGAGCAGTGGTAGATCCTCAGAGTAAGGGTCACAGGAACAGGAGAGAAGCAAGTACCGAATAGGGGCAGATGAGTCATACCGACTCACCCTAACAGAGTTCCGGTCACTGGATCCGAGCTACAAGGACACAGTCACCACCTTGCAGAGAAACCAGCACTAAAATAGGGGGTTTAGCTCCCCGAACACCAGAAGCACCACCAAATGAGAGTCCGGAGTATCAGGCATGACAGGAGTCCCATAGAAGTGCTCTCAGTGCAGCAAATCTGGGTGTGCAAAGTCACACAAGAAAGTGCAGTAACGGTTTGGTCGGGTTTCATGCCTGCCAGACTCCAGCAGAATAATGGACACTAGGAAGCCTACAACACTGCTTGCTGTGGAAAGTTCTGAAGTGTTTTACCTCATCTCCAGCCGAGTGTACCCGTCAACATCAGTATAGGTACCAAAAGACTATATGTGTGCGTGTCCCTCCTTATAGTCGCACTTCACCGACCGGGCTACCCTATTCCCTCGAACTCCATTAACTGCCCCGGGGAACCCCCGTTCATTCTGTAGGGAGCAGTTCCATCTAGCTGCCGCACATCACCCCGGAGGTCTGAGCAGCATCGGTGCCTTCACCGGACACCTACAGGTGGCATCACGAAACAAACTTTATTCCTCATTTAACTGACCACCGGGCCCTTACAGCCTCAGGCACCGAACCGTGACCGCAGCCAGCGCCTGAGACCTGAGAACCCGGCAACAGTGAGTCAGATGCTCATGAGGAGAACATAATTTTACCTCTATTCAAGTCACTCATACAACCACACTTAGAATACTGTGTACAATTCTGGTCTCCGGTGTATAAGAAAGACATAGATGAACTAGAGCGGGTGCAGAGGAGCGACCAAGGTTATTAGAGGACTGAGGGGTATGCAATACCAAAACAGATTATTAAACTTGGGGTTATTTAGTTTAGAAAAATGAAGGCTTAGGGGTGATCTTATAAAAATGTATAAATATATGAGGGGGCAGTACAGAGACCATTTTAATGATCTTTTACTCTTAGGCCTGAGACTGGGACAAGGGGGCATCCTCTACGTCTGGAGGAAAGAAGGTTTGTTTTTTTAAATCAGATCATTTTTATTAAGGTTTGCAAGTATATATCACAATATCCAATAGCCCAAACTCCCAACATCCCAACCCTCCCCTTCCCCCCTAGAAAGAAGGTTTAATCATAATTACAGACGTGGATTCTTTACTGTAAGAGCAGTGAGACTATGGAACTCTCTGCCACATGATGTTGTAATGAGTGACTCACTACTAACATTTAAGAAGGGCCTGGATGCCTTTCTTGAAAAATATAATATTACCAGTTATACATACTAGATTCTTTGATAGGGCGTTGATCCAGGGAACTAGTCTGATTGCCATATATGGAGTCAGGAAGGAATTTTTTCCCCCAATGTGGAGCTTAGTGTTGCCACATGGGTTTTTTTTTGCCTTCCTCTGGATCAACATGTTAGGCTATGGGTTGAACTAGATGGACTTAAGGTTTTCCTTCAACCTTAAATACTATGTTACTATGTTACTATAACACAAAAACTCACACTCATGGTTAGTGTTTGGGTGAAGCCAGTTATTGTCAAACTATTGTCTTTTCTCTTTTCAATTCATAATGACAACAAAAAAACATCCAAATAACCCTCATCAAAAGTTAACATACCCCAGGTCTTAATACCGTGTATTGCCCCCTCTAACATCAATCACATCATGAAGTCTTTTGTGGTAGTTGTGGATGAGGCTCTATTTTCTCAGATGGTAAAGCTGCCCATTCTTCTTGGCATAAACCCTCCAGTTCCTGTAAACTCCTGGGCTTTCTTATATGAACTGCGCGCTTGAGTTCTCCCCAGAGTGGCTCAATGATATTGAGATCAGGAGACTGAGATGGCCACTCCAGAACCTTCACTTTGTTCTGCTGTAGCCAATGACAGGGCGACTTGGCCTTGTGTTTTGGATTGTTGTCATGTTAGAACATCCAAGAACGTCCCATGGGCCTCTTGTGGGCTGATGAGTGCAAATTTGCCACCAGTATATGCTAACAACGTGCTGCATTCATTTTCCTTTAACTTTGACCAAGTTTCCTGTGCCCTTGTAGCCCACACATCCCCATATCATCAGAGATCCACCTCTGTCCTTTACAGTAGGAATGGTGTTCCTTTATCATAGGCCTTGTTGACACCTCTCCAAATGTAACGTTTATGATTGTGGTCAAAGAGTAGTGATGGGCGAATCCTAAATTACTCGGAATCGCTTGACTCTAGCGAGTCCGAGCACAGGACTCGCTACTCGTTGCGAGTCTAGCGAGTCCAATGTTAATGAATGGGGAAGCGAGTAATAGCGAGTAGTGTGAGATTTACAAATCGAAGATGTGTCTCGGAAGCTTCAGGCTGAAGCAATCCTAGTTTTGTCATTTATTTGCATTGGTCTCCTTTACTTTGCAACTGTAATCGCTGGGAAACTCGCACAGATAAGAGTCCTGTCTTCTCTGTGTGCTGGCTGCCAGCTCCAGGGTCCTAGAGCCCACCTGCTGCCTGATGTAGCAGAGCTGAGATTGTTCTCAGTCTGCTCATTCCCTGTGCATAGACATCTATATCTATGCACAGGGGATGTAGCAGAGAGGACATCGCATTTTGGACTCTGTCGGACGGAAGAGGATTTTTTTAATTAAAGATGGAGTCTCTAATGGCTTTTTTTTATATTTCTAATAAAAAATTTTCTTTGTGTTGTGTTTTTTTTAAAACAATTTAATAGAAATTCATGGCGGTCATGTCTAATATTGGCGTGACCGCCATAAATTTCGGGCTTAGGGCCAGCTGATAATACAAAGCTGGCCCTAACCTCTTTATTACCCAGCGTGCCACCGCTACCAGGGCCGCTGGAAGAGCGGGGTTCAGCGCCAGAGGATGGCGCTTCAATGAACGCACCATCTTCTGGGGCGGCTGCGGGCTGCAATTTGCAGCGGGGGGTGCCCAGAAAGCTTGGGCATCCCTGCGCTGCGGATTCCAGCCCCCAGCTGCTTAGCTGTACCTGGCTAGACATAGAAATTGCGCGGAGCCCCACGCATTTTTTTTTAATTATTTCATGAAATTCTGAGATTCTGACTCTGACTCTGAGACTCTGACTCTGAGATTCTGACTCTGAGACTCTGAAATTCATGAAATAATAAAAAAAAAATGTGTGGGGCTCCGCGCAATTTCTATGTCTAGCCAGGTACAGCTAAGCAGCTGGGGGCTGGAATCCGCAGCGCAGGGATGCCCAAGCTTTCTGGGCACCCCCCGCTGCAAATTGCAGCCCGCAGCCGCCCCAGAAGATGGCGCGTTCATTGAAGCGCCATCCTCTGGCGCTGAACCCCGCTCTTCCAGCGGCCCTGGTGGCGGTAGCACACTGGGTAATAAAGGGTTAATACCAGCTTTGTTATACAAGCTGGTATTAAGCCCAAGATTCTTAATGTCAGGCCACGTTTGACCCAGCCACTAAGAATCTCCAATAAAGGGTTAAAAAAACACAACACAGAGAAAATTTTTTATTTGAAATAAAAAAAAAAGCCATTAGGGACTCCATCTTTAATTAAAAAAATCCTCTTCCGTCCGACGTAGTCCAAAACGCGATGTCCTCTCTGCTCATCCCTGTGCATAGATATAGATGTCTATGCACAGGGAATGAGCAGACTGAGAACAATCTCAGCACTGCTACATCATCTCTGTGAGCAGGCGGGCTCTAGGACCCTGGAGCTGCACAGAGAAGACAGCTGGACTCGCAATGTAACAGCAGTTATTTGCGAGTTTCCCTGCTATCACTGGCACAGTAGCCGAGTCTAATGCAAACAATGGCAATCCTAGTTTTGTCAGCGTTTCTGACAAAACTAGGATTGATATTGATTTGCATTGGACTCGTGCGAGTAATCACTGGGAAACTCGCAGAGTACCGAGTCCTGCGAGTCCCTTACTACTCGCCGAGTAACGAGTCCTAGCGAGTAGATTCACCCATCCCTATCAAAGAGTTCGATTTTGGGCTCATCACTCCAAATTACCTTGTTCCAGAAGTTTGGAGGCTTGTCTCTCTGCTGTTTGGCTACGTTTACACGCTGCGTAATAACAGTGCTTTACTGCAGTTGTGCGTTTTTGTCTGCACTTTGCGCAAAAAAACACAACTGCATTCACACGCTGCACATTTTTATCATTTGCCCTTTTCCATGGCCCATTTTATAATGTGGGCTATGGTAGAAGCACACGTAAAAATGCACAAAGAATTGACATGTTCATTCTTTTTGCTCACGCACTTTGCAGTGACAGTGGGTCTGCTGGGATGTGTTCCAGTGCTGTGTTTTACTGCATTTATGCAAGCTCTAAAAAGCGTTGCATAAATGGTGAATTACGCAACGTGTTAACGCAGCCTTAGGTGTATTGTAAGTGAGATAACTTGTGGTATTTGCACAGTAATGGATTTTTTCTGGCGACTTGACCATGCAGTCCATTTTTCTTCAAGTGCCTCCTTATTGTGCATTTTGAAACATCCACATGGCTATTTGTCATTGAATCCTGTATTTCAGCTGATGTTATTTGTGGATTTTTCTTTGCATCCCGAACAATTTTACTAGCAGTTGTGGCCAACATTTTTGTTGGTCTAACTGATTGTGATTTGTTTTTTACAGAGCCCCTGATTTTCCATTCTTAATCACAGTTTGAACACTGCTCACTGGCATTATCAATTCCTTGGATATCTTTTTGTATCTTTTTCCTGTTTTATACAGTTCAACTATCTTTTCCCGTAGATCCATTGACAATTCTTTTGCTTTTCCAATGACTCACAATCCAGAAATGTCAGTGGCTGGATCAAAGATGCAAGAGCTTGTCTGGATCCTAGAAACTCACTCAGCTTTTATGCTGACATACACTGACAACAAGCAAACAGGTCACAGGTGAGCATGTTACCTTCATTACCCATTCAAACCCATTTGTGTCAACTTCTGTGCATGTCATCAGGCCAAAATCATCAGGGTATGTGAACTTTTGATCAGGGTCATTTGGATGTTTTTGGCTGTCATTATAATTTAAGAGAAAACACAGTAATTTAACAATAAATGGCTTCACCCAACCACTAACCATGAGTGGCAAAAAAGTTTTTGTGCCATTCAAATTCTCTGAAAAAAGGGCAAAAAAGTAAAAAATCTGCCAGGGGTATGTAAACTTTTCAGCACAACTATCTATACACATATACGTGTAAAATGCCTATATAATGTCACACCTCCCTATATATTGTAAGCTTGCACCCTTAAGTGCCTTTCATATGGCACTAAAGGGTGTTTTAGCCTTGTATTTAGCTTAAAATAATTACCGTATATACTCGCGTATAAGCCGAGTTTTTCAGCCCAAAAATTGTGCTGAAAAGTCCCCCCCTCGGCTTATACGCGAGTCACTTGGTATGCTGTGGGGGGGGGGCTGTGACCGGGTGCTGGAGGAGGCAGGAGGGGGCCGCGGTGACCGCGGGCGGTCACGTGGGGCCGCCTCATTAGTGCAATGAATATGCACGGCATCCCCCCGTCCATCAGCGGCGGGAGGGATGCCATGCATATTGCACTACACTGGCCCCCAGCAGTAATATACAGCCCCCCTCCTTATTATGTGTCCCCCAGGCTGCGGCACCTGTCAAAATAACAAACATTTTATACATCACCTTTCTGGCGCAGCTCCTCCACTCCCGGCTTCTTCCTGCTTGTGCCGGTGTCATGTGACCAGGCGCAGCTGATGACGTCATCTCCTGCGCCCGGTCAAAGCACTAGAAGCTGGCACAAGCAGGAAGAAGCCGGGACCTGCGCCGGAAAGGTGATGTATAAAATGTTTGTTATTTTGACAGGTGACGCAGCCTGGGGGACACATAATAAGGAGAGGGGGCTGTGTATTACTGCTGGGGGCCAGTATACCACCACTGGGGGCCTGTATACTACTGCAGAGGGGGCCTGTATACCACTGCACAGGGGCCTGTATACCACTGCACAGGGGCCTGTATACCACTGCACAGGGGCCTGTATACCACTGCACAGGGGCCTGTATACTACTGCACAGGGGCCTGTATACCACTGCAGAGGGGGCCTGTAAACCACTGCAGAGGGGGCCTGTATACCACTGCAGAGGGGGCCTGTATACCACTGCAGAGGGGACCTGTATACTGCTGCTGAGGGGCCTGTATACCGCTGCTGAAGGGCCTATATACCGCTGCTGAGGGGCCTGTATACCGCTGCTGAGGGGCCTGTATACCACTGCTGAGGGGCCTGTATACCACTGCTGAGGGGCCTGTATACCACTGCTGAGGGGCCTGTATACCATTGCTGAGGGGCGCTATATACCAGTGACGGGGGCTATATAATAGGATGGGGGTCTGCTGCATTTCATACCCTAGGCTTATACGCGAATCAATAACTTTTCCCAGCTTTTGTGGGCAAAAGTAGGGGGGTCGGCTTATACACGGGTCGGCTTATACACGAGTATATACGGTAATAAAAAAATGGCATAGGGTCCCCAATTCTGAAAAACCAGCTAAGGTAAAGCCAATAGCTGGGGTCTAGTATTCTCAGGGGAAAAAGGGTATGGTTATTGGCCCACCCCAGCCAAAAAATAGCAGGATATGCTTTCCCGCTGCTCTGGTGCATTGCCAAACCAGGTAATTGAAGGCGTTAAAAACAGCTAAGAATTGACTGCTGTCATCAAGACCTGGATTGGAAATTTTTAGGCCTCTGTGAGACCCACACACCACAAATCCTATAAGGAAATAGTTAAAAAAACAGACATACAGAAAAATCCTTTATTTGACATACACAGAGAAAAATCTTTTTTTTAAATAAATCACCCTCTTCTACCCATTTATTAACCCCAAACATACCCTCCGATGGTGAATCCACAATGATGTCCTAGAGGATTCTCATCTTGCTACATCGCAATGTACATTACAGTGACCGCTCATCACAAGCGACACTTACACTGACTGCACAAAGATCTGTTGTTCTGAGAGCGGTGACATAGAAGAGTTCATCTAAGGTCACAGCTTGCGCTGTTCCCACAATACATCAGCTGTGACCTCAGATAAACTGTCATGCCATAACTACTCACACAGCCAGCAGTCAGTATGAGCTGCTTGCGGTGAGCAGACAATGTAGGTTGTGGGCCCACTTCGGCATCGGCATCTCCTGGCATGGCTTCCTGCTTCTCTGACAGGAGTGTGCAGCGTCATATATATATACATGCAGCTGCACGCTCCTCTCTGGAGAGTGGGTGGCCGTGCTGGGTGATGCCAATGCGTGGGATGTAGCACACAGGACAAATGCATTGCCCTATGAATGTCAGATGTCCTGTGCCTGGTAAAGGGTAATAGAGAGGGAGCGAGAAAGGGAGGGAGTGAGGGTTTGACTTATAGCCCATCGGGAAGTAATACAAATAAACAAAAAAAACACAAAGTGACGCACTGCTGCACACTTGGTTTGTCTCCTCCTCTCTTTGCCATAACTTTCAGAACAATTTTCTCTGCAATCAAACTTTGAATAATTGACGTAAAGGTATGATTGCACTCAGTATCCCAGTGTCTGTAAGGTACTGGCTTCACTTTATAGCCCTAAATCCTGCTGGTTGGTTCCCTTTAACGAACACAGCTGGGGGGACAGTTTTGGACATGACAAGAGTTTTCATCCAAATACAATTTGGGAAACCATCAAATATTATAATATAACCAAATACTATCATACTATAAAGCACAAATCAAAGATATAGATAAAGTAGAACAATTGAGAAACTTGAACAAACTAATAGGCTTGTCGGGTGGTTGCAACTCACTGTCTATCATTTCCAATAAATTACGCAGCTAGTCACAATTAAAATGGAGGTAAGTAATAGTCTCACAGTGGGAGAAAATCTTTAAAAAAATGGAATCATATAGCAAAATTCTGGAAGGATGGAGCAAGGTGAGGAAGATTATGAACAATGGAGAGAAATGCACTTCAAAATATTTCATAATGCAATATACGCCTTTAATCTCTACGTACATCACTCACCAGCTCACTATATAATAGCATGTCCAAAATGCTAATTATATAAAGCAAATTTTTTAATTGTATGTGGGAATTCTCCAAAATTCAAGAACTATGGGAAGAGTCTCTTGATTACATAAAAAGAATATGGAATATAGAAATCCCCAAAGCCCACAAATGAGGATGAACCAGGGAGGAGATCAAGTATTCCTCAGATAATACATATAGAAATCATGGTAACCAAAAAATGTATACTTAGGCATTGGCTAAAGAGACAAACAACTAAGCTATCTGAAATAATAAGATCACTGAAAAAATTGATGATCGTAGACAAAATCGATACAAAGTAACAAAAAGAAAAGAACACAATTTTTTTTATTAAATGGAAAACCTTTATTGAACGCAGTTAGGCTGCTTTCACATCAGCAAATTTTTTTCAATCGTGGCAGATCTGGCAGTTTTACCGCATCTGCTGTGTAAAGGCTCACTTGCGGCAAGCCCAATTCATTCCCTATAGGACTTGTGGTCATGTGCGGCAAGTGTGGTTTTGCGCGATCCAGCAAATCCGGCACTTGCCGTAGCGCAAAAAAACGCTGCTAGCAGCGTTATTTTGACTTGCCGCAAGTGCAAAACAGCAGTTGCTGCACATGACCTTAAGTACCATAGAGAATTAATTGGGCTGAATGCAGGCTTGCAGCAAGTGTCCCAGCAAGCAGGGCTGTGGAGTCGGAGTTGGAGTCATGGAGACAGAGCTCATTTTGGTGGAGTCGGAGTCGGTATAAAATGGACCGAATCCGACTCCGGGTTCAGTAGTTCAATGCTGAATGTGCTAAATATGGATCTTAGTTCTTTGGTGTCCCCTTGTTGTAAATACTATTAAACGGATGAATGAGAGTAATGAACAACAGCTAGAAGAAAATGTAGAATTCAGTATGTTTGAGATGGAAGGAGGTCACAGTGCTGTTCATGTAACTGAGGAGGAAGTGGAACAACATATTACAGCAGAAGGATAGCAAAATTATACTTTACAATTAGATGATCTTGTTGAAGCTGCTTCAAAACACTTTAATATTTATCACATGTGCTGTGCTGTGCACACGCTGCAGCTGGCAATAAGAGATGGTCTGCAAGAGGGACATTATAGAAATCTGCTTGCAAAAGTGAGGAAATTGGTTATTGCCGCCAGAAACCCTAAAATTGATTCCATCTTGAAGAGACGTGCTGGGAAAGGGGCAATTGTCGATCAAGCCACTCGGTGGGGCAGCACTTATTTAATGATTGAGCGATTGCTTGAGCTAAAACCATTTCTTATAGATATGGCGAACCCTCAGGTGACCTTAAATGAAGGTCAATGGACACAGGTGGCTGAATTGAAGGAATTGCTTAATCACCCATTTACCGTGACTAAAAAATTCCAAGCTGAGGATTTAACTCCTGGCATTTTCATGAAGGAGTGGAAGAACTTGCTATTTTGCCTGTCCCAAAGAGAAGGTTCAATCGCAGATGGCATTTCTGCTTCAATGAAACGGAGAGAGACACAGCTATTGGAAAATCAAATTCTTCTACCAGCTGTTTATGTGGACCCAAGTTATCGTATACTGCTTGATGATCAACAGTGTGCTAAAGGAAAAGAAGCTCTGACTGAGGTAGCAGTTAGGATGCATGGCCTACAGGACTGCCAGGCACAAGAGGACTTGGGTCCTCCTGACAGTGCTACTGCTGCCATATCTTCATCCTCATCAGATGAGGAGTTTGATTTTGACAAGTATTTGGATGACATGGAGCAGGCAAAGCGTTGCCGCAAGGAAGAAAATGTCACTCCATCTCCTATGGCAAGCAGATTTACCATGTTTCTGCAAAATTTTTCTGTTGCTATCAAAGAAATAGAAAAATTCAACCGTTCATCAAAACTGACTGTGCATGAGGCCATTCCTTTATACTTGGAGATTGTTAGAGATGTTGCCCATGTGGTTACGGTTTTGCCTCCAACCCAAGTTAGTGTAGAGAGGTTGTTCTCTAGCCTAAAAATTATTAGGTCAAATTTGAGGTCATCTATGAAGGAGGATCTGATGGAGGCAATTCTATTTCTTTTAACAAATTCATAGACTGCACAAATGTTATTCAGTGTGTTTTTGTTAAACTCTTCTTTGCCACCTATATAGTTTATTACATAGTGTTATTATATATATATATATATATATATATATATATATATATATATATATATATACATACAGGGCCGGCGTCAGCACCAGGCATACCTGGGCAAGTGCCGGGGCCCTGAACTGCTGGGGGGGGCCACTGGCCGTCAGGGACAGGCAGCCCTGATAGCCAGGGGCCCATTAGGTACAGACAACCATGAGAACAACCAGCCTCAGCAAGCAGCTGAGTGCTCAGCGGAGATGCCAGTGCACATGGCTAATTTGCATGCGATGCAGATTAGCCATGTGCTGGCTCCGGAGAGCAGTGGAGCTTCCTCCTCTGACTACAGCATGATGAGTCATCACTGTGCCCTCATCATACTGCTGCAGCCAGCAGGAAGGCGGAAGCTCCACAGTCCCGGGAGCCTTCTGTTATAAGGATGTGGTGGGGAAGAATCTGAGGAGGACACAGCCCCAGGGAGCGGATGGAAGGTGAGTATGATCAGGTTTTTTTTTTTACAATGTGCAGCTGCATGGGGATTATATGTACCATGGAGGCTGTGTGCTGGGGTATAAAGAGGCTGTGTGCTGGGGTATATAGAGGCTGTGACTGTGCTGGGGTATATAGAGGCTGTGTGCTGGGGTATACAGAGGCTGTGTGCAGGGTATACAGAGGCTGTGTGCAGGGGTATACAGAGGCTGTGTGCTGGGGTATACAGAGGCTGTGTGATGGGGTATACAGAGGCTGTGTGATGGGGTATACAGAGGCTGTGTGATGGGGTATACAGAGGCTGTATGCTGGGGTATACAGAGGCTGTGTGCTGGGGTATACAGAGGCTGTGTGCTGGGGTATACAGAGGCTGTGTGCTGGGGTATACAGAGGCTGTGTGCTGGGGTATATAGAGGCGCTGTGCTGGGGTATATAGAGGCGCTGTGCTGGGGTATATAGAGGCTGTGCTGGGGTATATAGAGGCGCTGTGCTGGGGTATATAGAGGCGCTGAGCTGGGGTATATAGAGGCGCTGTGCTTGGGTATATAGAGGCTGGGCTATATAGAGGCTGTGCTGGGGTATATAGAGGCTGTCCTGGGTGTATATGGAGGCTGTGCTGACTGTATATTGCGGCATATGGAGGCTGCTGCTGGGGTACATGGAGGCTGCTGCCGAGGTATATGGAGGCTTTGTTGGGGTATATGGAGGCTGCTGCTGTGCTGTATATATAATATGGAGGCTGTGATGGGCTATATATATATATTATTTGGAGGCTGCGCTGTAC
This sequence comes from Allobates femoralis, assembly GCA_033576535.1. Taxonomy (NCBI): domain Eukaryota; kingdom Metazoa; phylum Chordata; class Amphibia; order Anura; family Aromobatidae; genus Allobates; species Allobates femoralis. The sequence continues at coordinate 97,119,029 of JARQOC010000008.1, read as the reverse complement.
ATATACTATGGAGGCTGCTGCCAGGCTGCCACATCTTCCAAATAATATATACAGCCTGGAACAGCCTCCAAATACTATATACAGGCCAGCACAGCCTCCAAATAATATATACAACCCGCAGTCTCTATATTATATATACAGCCCGGCAGTCTCCATATTATATATACAGCCCTGAACAGCCTCTATATTATATGTAGAGCCCACCCACGAGCCTCTATATTATATATACACAGCCTGAAGCTTCTATATTATATTAATGTATCATGGTTTGTGCTAAAGGGGCCCACTGATACTGTTTCGCCCGGGGCCCACAAAAACCTGGAGCCGGCCCTGTATATATACAGTGCCTACAAGTAGTATTCAACCCCCTGCAGATTTAGCTGGTTGACACATGCGGAATTAACTTGGCATTGTGACATTTGGACTGTAGATCAGCCTGGAAGTGAGAAATGCACTGCAGCCAAAAAGATTTTTTTAATTTTTTTTTTTTTTTTTTTAAAGCGTTAAAAGTTAATTCAGAGGGTCATTTATTATTCAACCCCTCAAACCACCAGCATTCTGTTTGGTCCCCCTAAAGTATTAAGAAAGTATTAAGAAGTAGTTCAGGCACAAAGAACAATGAGCTTCACATGTGTGGATTAATGATCTCTTTTGCCAGCCTTTTCTGACTATTTAAGACACTCCCCAAACTTGTGAACAGCACTCATACATGGTCAACATGGGAAAGACAAAGGAGCATTCCAAGGCCATCAGAGACAAGATCGTGGAGGGTCACAAGGCTGTTAAGGGGTACAAAACCCTTTCCAAGGAGTTGGGCCTACCTGTCTCCACTGTTGGGAGCATCATCCAGAAGTGGAAGGCTTATGGAACTACTGTTAGCCTTCCACGGCCTGGACATCCTTTGAAGGTTTCCTCCCGTGCCGAGGCCAGGCTTGTCCGAAGAGTCAAGGCAAACCCAAGGACAACAAGGAAGGAGCTCCGGGAAGATCTCATGCCAGTGGGGACATTGGTTTCAGTCAATACCATAAGTAACGTACTCCACCGCAATGGTCTCCGTTCCAGACGAGCCCGTAAGGTACCTTTACTTTCAAAGCGTCATGTCAAGGCTCGTCTACAGTTTCCTCATGATCACTTGGAGGACTCTGAGACAGACTGGTTCAAGGTTCTATGGTCTGATGAGACCAAGATCGAGATCTTTGGTGCCAACAACTCCCGTGACGTTTGGAGACTGGATGGCACTGCATACGACCCCAAGAATACCATCCCTACAGTCAAGCATGGTGGTGGCAGCATCATGCTGTGGGGCTGTTTCTCAGCCAAGGGGCCTGGCCATCTGGTCCGCATCCATGGGAAGATGGATAGCACGGCCTACCTGGAGATTTTGGCCAAGAACCTGCGCTCCTCCATCAAGGATCTTAAGATGTGTCGTAATTTCATCTTCCAACAAGACAACGACCCAAAGCACACAGCCAAGAAAACCAAGGCCTGGTTCAAGAGAGAAAAAATCAAGGTGATGGAGTGGCCTAGTCAGTCTCCTGACCTTAACCCAATTGAAAACTTGTGGAAGGAGCTCAAGATTAAAGTCCACATGAGACACCCAAAGAACCTAGATAACTTGGAGAAGATCTGCATGGAGGAGTGGGCCAAGATAACTCCAGAGACCTGTGCCGGCCTGATCAGGTCTTATAAAAGACGATTATTAGCTGTAATTGCAAACAAGGGTTATTCCACAAAATATTAAACCTAGGGGTTGAATAATAATTGACCCACACTTTTATGTTTAAAATGTATTAAAATTCAACTGAGCAACATAACTTTTTGGTTTGTAAGATTTATGCTACTGTTAATAAATCCTACTCTCGTTTGCAGTTTGAAGGCTCTAACTTATTTGCATCTTATCAAACCACCTAAATCTGCAGGGGGTTGAATATATATATATATATATATATATATATATATATATATATATATATATATGTAATCCTTATTACATAGTGTATTACATGTTTACAATTTATTACAGTTTTGTTTTCTAAAATTGTATTCCACTAATATATTTTTGGTTCTATCTAAATATCTTGATTATTGATTGTATCATAAAATTGATTAAATGTCTGACGTTCACATTGTACTACAATGAATTTTTTCACCTGAATTACATAAGCAATATATGTCGGAGTCAGAGTCGGAGTGAGGAAAATTGAGGAGTCGAAGTCGGAGTCGCAGGTTTGGCTTACCGACTCCACAGCCCTGCCAGTATGGCTGCAAATATGGCAAAACTGCCGGATATGCCATGAAATTCAAAAAATACACTCAATCGGAGATTTCAAACTTGATGCAGGTGTTTAGAAACACAACATTGTATGACATAGAAGAACTGAAAGGGAATCTAGGGATATTAAGAGTTTGATTGAGATAAGCAAACAAAGTTGAATAGATTTTAGGGTTAGGGAACGTGGAGAAGGGACAACTTGAAATTCATTGCTACATGAAATTTGGAACAAAAAAATAAATATAAGAAATGATGAGAAGATGATGTAATGTGAAGTTTTACAATGTTGAAAACTTTTTGTAACTGATTTCTTTTATGAAATAAAATTTGTTTATAGCAAAAAGGTTTTAGGCCTCAATTTGACGTCTGTGTGGCACGTACAGTTATTTAATGGATACGATATGTCTCTATTATAAACTTTAGTGCTATTCACATGTCTGTATTATTCTACGGAACGTGTACCCGTGGAACACTCATGGGAATTTGTCCAGGTTGAGGGAAGAGTGTTTTCCTTCTGCCTCTTGGTGAGATTTGATCCAGCTTTTGGTAAAAGTAAAATGTATACAAAAGCAGATGGAAACATAATGTAAGAGGTTCCTTAAATGAGTTAAGATGATGAGAAAAGAATGATGTTAGAATAAGACAGCCCTTAGGAATGTACAAACATGAAAGTGACATCGCACTCTTCACACTTCACACTTTAATTATTTGCGTATTTTGGGTCTGTATCTATAATATAAATTACAACATATTCATTAATGCAATGAAAGAATTGACCCCAGAAAGTAAGGGAGAAATCAGGTAGATTAGTTTAATATGCAATTCACTCTTGTCATATTTGCCATTTATCACCGATTTTTCTGTATTCTGCAATTATTTTCACATTCTTCTCCCATTTCTTGCCACAAGCTATGACCTAGACACACTGACATCAGAAGTAACCAGAACTAATGCTGGTACTACTTGTTTCCTGTGTATTGTTACATTTACATGACCCCAAGGCCATGAGCTCAGGGACATGGCTGATAATTTGCTCACCTTACTCCTTTTGGGAGGGTTTTGGGATGATATTATAAACTAATTAACATCCTTTGACCCCAGGCAGGCTGCTCTACAGTCAGACGGGTTTTTCAGAAATATGTCAATACTAACTCAGTTTCCTGCACGATGATTAGAGCTAAGTAGATTAGCATCGGGCTTATTGGTTAATTATGTGTTAATGAGAGAAAGGTAGAAAAACTGGTCTGTTAGTGACCTCTGAGGATCGCGTTTGGACTATGTAACGTAGAATATGCGGACAAGCTCAGAACTGGATTTTAAATATGTTCACCTGAAATAAAAAGCTGGGTCGGAGGAAATGTTGGATATCAGACCGCAAAGTAGTCAAAAATGGATTACCTCTTTCGATATCATACTCCCGAACAATCCCCTTACTATCTACAAATGTTATAGTCATTTCTTGTAACTTTATTTTATCTCAATTCTGCAGTAAGATGCAGTACGATCACCCTGTGCAAACTACTGTGAAGTTCAAGTCATGTGTTGCAATAAATGACGGCACTGCTGTTTTCCGGACAATGGACTGGTTCCCAAAACCCAGACCTCAACATGGATAAATGTGCTCTGGATTACTTAAAGGAGTTGTCTCCTATATCTTTATTTTAAATTGTGTAATAGCTGAATGTAAAGGAGTTTACACGTGCGCTGCCTCAGATATTGATTGGACTTGAAAACTTGAACCAAGATTCTTTATTTGTAAAAACTCAACACGTTTCGTGAGGTCCTCCTCACTTCATCAGGAGATACAAATATCAAGTATATATAAATATACTTGATAAATATATCAAGTCCAATCAATATCCGAGGCAGTGCACGTGGAAACTCCTTTTCATTCAGCTATTACACATTTTGGATCCTTGAGGAGGTGCAGCAACCTGACTCTTCACGTTTAATAGGTTTTGTGATTTGACACAACCTTCTAAGGTGAGTGTAATATACACCGAGTGACATCCCTTACTACCCAGATAAGACCCTATGTGCACCATTTCTCCCTCTTTCACAGTATACTCTTGAAGATTATCTTTATTTTAACAGACATGTTTGAGGCATAATTTTGCGGCCCTTGCCTATATACAAGTATTATATGTTCTGCTCTTGAACGTTTTAGCACAACCTTCCTCACTGATTGCACTAAATAGAAGAATATTTAGTTGTAAATGGATGTTGGTGGAGGACTGGTCCCTTACACTTGAAAAACAGTTTTTTTAAATTGCTGTAGGCTGATATTCCGGTCTGGTCTCAGGTTCCTCCATCATCTGTTTTTTAGGTGCTTTTTGGCACCCATGCATTTTTCCATTCTTTCTTATATTTATGCATGCGTTTTTTTAAGGTGTTTTTTGACAACCTGCGTTTTTCCATGTGTTTTTGAATCAGCACCAAAAAATACTGCAAGCTGCGTTTTTTGATGCGTTTTCAAAAACGCATGTGTTTTTTTTTAACATGGGGCCCTATGGGAAACGCATGCGTTTTTGAATGGTACTAAATCGTACCATACGTTTTTGCATGCGTTTTTGAAGGCAGCTCCTCACTTAAGTGCAAAAATGCATGCCAAAAACGCATGGCACTTTTTGCTATTGGGGCATGTGTTTTTTGCATGAGGACCTATGGGTGCATTTTTGCATGCGTTTTTAGAAAATGCAGGTCTCCAAAAAGGCATGTAAAATCTGAATGTGTGACCCTAGCCTTAATTGAGAACAGCACTGGGCAGTTTGTGAAAAAGGTGACACTAAGAAATGCAGGAGGAGACCCTGTCATACTTATGTAATAGTAAGGCTAGGTTAACATATAATTTATGCTGTCTGTTACAAAAGAAACGTTAATGGTTTCCGTTGTAACGGAGAGCAAAAGTGACTATAGGACATATGCTTTTGATATGATTTTAATACTTCAAAAATGTATGTGCTACATGAGATTGATAGATATATGGATAGATGAAAAGGATAGATAGAAAGAGAATAGATGCTAGAAAAGCATTACTAACCTCCGTGCTCTGTTATGCCACTCTGTCTCTGCTGCTTCCTGCTGCTCCTGAGTCGCTGGGTGAATATTCATGAACATAATGAGCAGCACCGGAAGCAGCAGACAGCGGGAGACAGAGCAGGGACAGTGGTAATGCTTTTCTAGCATCTATATTTCTATCTATCCTATCTCTTTCTATCCTATTCATCTATTGCAAATGTTACATAACGCAATCCTGCAGATTTTCACAAAACTGTAGCATTGCGTTATATTACATTTGGTGTCTAGTGGACTGAAAAACGCTGCAGACAGCGTTTTGTTGTTTGTTGAAAAAAAATGCATACTTGCAAACCCATGCATATTTAGTGTGCGTTTGTTGTATGGAGGCCTATGGCTGCATTAACGCATCCGTTACAATGTATTTGTGCTGCTGTCAAGTGGATCTGTTAAACAGACAGCACAAATGCAATGTGAACCCACACTGAGTGTCACAAAATCATTTCCTTCACATATTTGTAAAAAAAAGATGGAGTGGCCACCCCCTTTAATGACCAATTTTTATTATATTTTGCCACTTCCAGAGGTATTAACAAATCTCCTTAGAAAATGGAAGCTGTAATAGAGGCAAAAGCCATGAAACCCATGTTTAATATACAGTATGTTCCTCCTGAGACTACTATGTGAAGAATGATTCATGATTCAAGAATCATTCAAAAGGGTACTAGCCAGAAAAGAAAGCAATTTCAACTTTGGTTATAGCTGACCTATTGATAAAACGTTCTAGGATGGTTTGGCACACAGTATTCTGGCCTTCTTTTCTCTATTGATATAACCATGATGATGCATTAATCTGAAGTATCCTCATTGAATCCATCAGTGCTAAATACTGACCAGAAATATGCAGTAGGTCTGAAGAAGAAATTGTGTTATGTGCAGATTTATCAGAAGATGATTATTTCTGTGCTTGTGTTAGAAATCGTGATGCTACAATATCATACAAGCATGATTCATAAAGTGGTTATTTCCAATGTCTTAATGATTCATGCTTTTATACTTACAAAGCATAGAGACTTCTTATGAATGTCAATGTTCCAATCTTGTAGGTGTTAAGCACTCTTTACATCAGCAGATCAACTGATTTTAGTGGGACTGGTCAATTATCTTTGGTGTACAGAGGTCTAACAGTGTGTGATCAAACATATTGAATTTCAGGTCCTGATTTTTTTGTTCCCAAAGAAGATGACACCCCAGAGTTGTCTGGTGGCATTTTACCTCTGCTCCATGTTTGGATGTTTGAGCCTTGGACCCCCGTGACTCTGTGAAGGTAGTCCAGGTATGGTCAAGTCTCACTCCTCAGATGCCCTGTCCATCCCCAATGGGTAAGGGATATTTTGAGTGGTCGTGTGATATACCTGAATGGTTGCAAAGGTTTGAGTGATGCAAGTCATACATTTAGAGCGGCTGCATACTGCCAATGTCTCACATGAGCCAGGTATTTCCTGTAGTGGAGATAGATGATGAGACAAACAGTTCTTTCTCTATATTTCTTTTAGTTCAACCCATTTAACTTTACACTTGAGATAGTGGGCGCAAATCGTATGTACTTTCTCTTCATATAACTTAAGATACACAGTAATAAAGTCTCTTAAGTTTCGTTCCCAACCTAATGTTCAACCTTTGCTTCCCTTTTCTCGAGAAGATCTCCAAGGGGCCCACTTACTATGGTGGCGATCAAGACCCGGGCCCTTAGATAAACTGATGCAGTCGAGTAAGGACTGACTCACGATATCCTATGGGTGCTCTAGGGAAAAATGCAAGTCCAATATAAGAGTACGCAGGCACACTTTCATGCTTTGAGAGAAAATAAAGGATTCCAATATTGCAGGTGAAAAAAACTCACCTGTTCATTTCAAACATGCACTATTGTACACGCCCACACATAGATTTCACTTCTCTCACAACTTTGAAGTGCTCCGAAGATACATGGATCACCTATTGACCTAAGTTGTGTATTCTTTTTGTCATTGCCAATGTACCTTATATTGTATTTTATTTGTAATTTCCATTTATCAGATCCTTGACAGAGGCCTAATCAGCTGAAACGTTGGACGAGTTTCTTAACTAGTGTGACAATAAAGAACATGTTTTTTTCCAATATTGGAATCCTACATTTTCTTATTTTATCTCATTACTTGACAGTGTGCCTGCGTACTCTTATATTGGGCTCAGATAAACTGAGTCCCAGCTTCCCAGGCCCTTCCTGTGGAAGCGCTATCCTCTTTAGAGTAGAGGGATAAGGGGGTCGCCATAGTCCCAATGAAGAACTCCCTACTTGCAGTTACTGACAAAGGTTCCACACAGAAAAGTGGATCCCTGCGGCATCAGAGTTGGTTAGTACCCCTGCCAGGAAGAGTCAAAGCTCAGGTGTGCAGTACACTAACTCAGTCTTTAGTATTGAGGCTATTTGTCTATTACTAGCCATTAGTTCTCTATCTAAAGTTCCAGTAGTCAGGAGGACTTCACACTACCCCACTGTCAACTGCTTCAGAGTTGATGAGATCACTCACTAACTTCAGCCTTTCAGGTACAACTTGACCTGCACATTCAAACTCAACTTTAGTCAAACTCTATCTGTATCTAGATGGAGTCAGTATTGTTCCCTAGTCAGTCGCTCCTCCCCTTGTTGGCTAATCCCATAGTTTAACTCTTTATTGTCCTGCTATCACACATTAGCAAAGAAAGTCCTAATTTAACAACAACCTATTATTTACATTCCTATACTCTATACATTCATATGCTTGTGTTTTCAGGGGCAGGAACCTGACCACCTCCTCATAACTCCATTTCACAGGTTGTCTTTCTTTAGATCACTTCAGGTGTTAAACACCACATACTGGAGACACCCAACAAAGTCTGACATTTTAGAGATACTGTGACTTTAGTGAGTCATCAAATCATCCCAATTCTAACCCTCATAAATGGTGCTCAATTCCTTATCCTTATAGAATATAATTTTGAGAAGCGCTCATGAGCAGTACCCGGTGGTCTAGTGGGGGGCTGCTGCCTTTGTGTGTGCTCTCACCTTATAGGGTTGTGCTATCCCTGCACAACCCCGGTGTTTGCGATGTGCCTGTGCCGCCGGTGCTGTTGTCTCCTGCACCGCTCCCTCTTCCAGTCAGGGGACGTCACTGCAGGGCCCTCAGTTTATTGGCATAGATCCTGTGCTCATGCTGCTCCTTTCTCCCTTAGCCGGGGGCAGTATATGAATAAGGTTTTAGTAATATAGAAGCGCTCAGGCACTGGGTTCTATCATTGATTACCTGTTATTATTAATTAATTATTAATCACCTGAGGAAGACGGCGGTCTACCATGGAAACGCGTTGTGGTATAATAAAAGGTAATGAATGATAGAACCCAGTACCTGAGTGCTTCCATATTACTAAAACCTTATTCAATTCCTTATCCTTGACCCTTGAGCTGTTTAAGTATTCAATTGCTGTCTAATATAAATATCCCATCATGACAGACGCCATTGTAAGGAGATAATCAATTTTATTCTCTTTATATGTCAGCAACTTGATGTTCTAATTGATCAGTGTATAAGGTAATGTAGTTATAAGATAACCAGCCAGAAATAGTCTTATAGAACCTAAATTCTGTCACCTGCTATAAGCGCTTAAGGGTTACAAAGGTCGCCTCTCTTCCACAGCGGTATTCTACAGAGACAGTGCAGAGGTGTAACAGTATTTCATAATTGCACACTAATGTTCCGAATACAGCCAGTACTGACTATAGCTATAAATATACTGTACATTTAGTCTTGGTCAGTGATGAACAGGGTGAAAAACAAGCTAAAAAAAAATGGCAGATGATTTTTTAAGTTTTCCTTTACAAAATATTTAAAAATATTATTCTGCAAAAGAGAAGGCTGTGCTGAAGCAAAAATATAATAATAATAATAACAATTACTATTAAGGAGTGAGTTTAAAATAAATATAAAAAGGTAATGTTTCCCATATTCCTTCCACCAAAAAAAGATGTACAATTGAGATTGCTAAAATAACTATAAAAAAATACCCTTTTTGGTCATAAAACGAATACTGGCAAAAAAAACTAAGATTTGCAATTTCATAATTTTTGCATAATAAAAATGTATTCATGACTACTGCTAATAAGGTGATTAGTTATTCAAATACTATGATCAGGTGTGGACACAGACAGGAAAGGGGCCCTGTGTAAGGCTGGCGTCACATTTGGACAGGTAATTGTGGTTACCGCATCCAGATCCGGATGCGGTAACCACAATTGCCTTCGGACACATTTTTTGTCAAAAATGTGTTCTGCAAACCGGAGTGCGGTAACCGGATTGCTCCGGATGTGTAATCCAGAGTGCTCCGGCTACCGTATGCTTTGTTCATCCCTGCTGCCGCAGGGATGAACAAAGGGTTAAATATTAATAATAGCTGTGGGCAACATGTCTCTAGGGGGTGCCCACCCTCCCTAGAGACGTGATGTCCACTCAAGTGGGCATGAGAGGGGTTAATGTTGTCAGTATAGTATTGCTGGCTATTGTTGGCTTTGTCAATTTTATGAATGAATGCGGCGGCTCCTCACAATAGAGGAGATACTGTATGTAATGTACGTACTATATGAGCCCCTGTCTTTGGTCCTGAAAGTTGTAACATTAACATTGGTTCTATGGCGGTGCGCTGCCCATAGAACTAATGTTACAACTACAGACTGTGCGGCCATACGATGATCCCGGGTGTCCACCTCCTATCAGTGCAGCTGGGTGGCAACAGCACATGATACCCGGGATCATCCTGCACACCGCCGCCTCTGCGCCCGCCTCCTCCACACCTACTCTGCAGTACAACGCCAGCATGAGGGCCAGCACTGAGACAGCCAGGGAACCGAGGGGTGAGAGCCTCTGTGTGTGTGTGTGTCTGGGTGTGTGTGTCTGGCTGTGGGGGTGAGTGTGTGTGGGTGTGAGTCTGTGTGTATGTGTGTGGGTGTGAGTCTGTGTGTGTATGTATGTGTGTGTGTATGTGTGTGGGTGTGAGTCTATGTGTGGGTGTGAGTCTGCTCCTTCCTCCCCCCTGCCGCTTCATCCTCCATCCTCCCCCCAGTGCTGCTTCATCCTCCGTCCTCCTTCCCCCCGCTGCTCTGTGTTCTGTCCTCCCCCTGCCTGTGCCACTCCATCCTCCCCCTGCCTGTGCCACTCTGTCCACCCCCTGCCTGTGCCACTCCGTCCTCCCCCTGCCTGTGCCACTCCGTCCTCCCTCTGCCTGTGCCATTCTGTCCTCCCCCTGCCTGTGCCACTCCATCCTCTACCTGCTTGTGCTACTCCATCCTCCCCCTGCCTGTGCCACTCCGTCCTCCCCCTGCCTGTGCCATTCCATCCTCCCCCTGCCTGTGCCACTTCATCCTCCATCCTCCCCCTACCTGTGCTGCTCCGTCCTCCCCCATCCCGCCACTTCGTCCTCCGGCCTCCTCCCCCCGACACTCTGTGCTCCGTCCTCCCAATGCCTGTGCTGCTCCGTCCTCCCAATGCCTGTGCTGCTCCGTCCTTCCCCCACCGCACCGCTTCCTCCTCCTTCCTTTGTCCTCCTCCCCTCCGCCACTCCATCCTCCATCCTTCCCCTGCCTGTGCTGCTCCGTCCTCCCCTACCCCGCCGCTTCGTGCTCTGTCCTCCTCCCTCCGACGCTCTGTACTCCATCCTCCCCCAACCCGACCTCTTCCTCCTCCTTCCTTTGTCCTCCTCCCCCTCAATCACTCCATCCTCTGTCAAACCCCCTGCCTGTGCTGATCCGGCCTCCCCCACCCCGCCACTTCGTCCTCCATCCTCCTCTTCCCCGCCGCTCTGTGCTCAATCCTCCCCCTGCCGCTCCATCCTCCCCCTGCCTGTGCTGCTCCAGCCTCCCCAACCCCACCGCTTTGTCCTCCATCCTCCTCTCCCCCACCGCTCTGTGCTCCGTCCTCCCCCTGCCGCTCCGTCCTCCCCCTGCCTGTGCTGCTCCGGGGTCCCCCACCCCACTACTTCGTCAACCGTCCTCCTCTCCCCTGCTGCTCTGTGCTCAGTCCTCCCACTGCCGCTCCGTCCTCCCCTTGCCTGTGCCGCTCCATCCTCCCCCACCCCACCGCTTCCTCCTCCTTTGTCCTCCTCCCCTCCGTTACTCCATCCTCTGTCCTCCCCCTGCCTGTGCTGCTCCGTCCTCCCCCACCCCACTGCTTAGTCCTCCGTAACCCTCCCCCACGCTGCTCTGTGCTCCATCCTCCCCCTGCCTGTGCCACTCCATCCTCCCCCACCCCACTGCTTTCTCCTCCTTCCTTGGTCCTTCTCCACTCCCCCACCCCATCCTCCGTTCTCCCCCTGCCTGTGCTGCTCCGTCCTCCCCCACCTCGCCGCTTCATCCTCTATCCTCCTCTCCCCCCGCCGCTCTGTGCTCCGTCCTCCCCCTGCCTGTGCCGCTCCATCCTCCCCCACTCCACCGCGTCCTCCTCCTTCCTTTGTCCTCCTCCCCTCCGCCACTCCATCCTCCGTCCTCCCCTTGCCTGTGCCGCTCCATCCTCCCCCACCCCACCGCTTCCTCCTCCTTTGTCCTCCTCCCCTCCGTCACTCCATCCTCTGTCCTCCCCCTGCCTGTGCTGCTCTGTCCTCCCCCACCCCACCGCTTAATCCTCCGTAAACCTCCCCCACGTTGCTCTGTGCTCCGTCCTCCCCCTGCCTGTGCCACTCCATCCTCCCCCACCCCACTGCTTTCTCCTCCTTCCTTGGTCCTTCTCCACTCCGCCACCCCATCCTCCGTTCTCCCCCTGCCTGTGCTGCTCCGTCCTCCCCCACCTCACCGCTTCATCCTCTATCCTCCTCTCCCCCCGCCGCTCTGTGCTCCGTCCTCCCCCTGCCTGTGCCACTCCATCCTCCCCCACTCCACCGCTTCCTCCTCCTTCCTTTGTCCTCCTCCCCTCCGCCACTCCATCCTCCGTCCTCCCTCTGCCTGTGCTGCTCCGGCCTCCCCCACCCTGCCGCTTCATCCTCCAACTTCCTTACCCCCACAGCTCTGTGCTCCATCCTCCCCCTGCCTGTGCCGCTGCATCCTCCCCCACTGCTCTCTCCTCCTTCCTTTGTCCTCCTCCCCTGCGCCACTCCATCCTCCGTCCTCCCCCTGCCTGTTCTGCTCCATCCTCCCCCACCCCGCCGCTTCGTCCTCTGTCCTCCTCCCCCTGCCGCTCTGTGCTCTGTCCTCCCACTGCCTGTGCCGCTCCATCCTCCCCCACCCCACTGCTTCCTCCTCCTTCCTTTGTCCTCCTCCCCCTCTGACACTCCATCCTCCGTCCTCCCCCTGTCTGTGCTGCTCCGACCTCTCCCACCCCGCTGCTTCATCCTCCATCCTCCTCTCCCCTGCCGCTCTGTGCTCCATCCTACCCCTGCCTGTGCTGCTCCATCCTCCCCCACCCCGCCGCTTCGTCCTCTGTCCTCCTTCCAACCGCCGCTCTGTGCTCTGTCTTCCCACTGTCTGTGCCGCTCCATCCTCCCCCACCCTACCGCTTCCTCCTCCTTCCTTTGTCCTCCTCCCCTTCGTCCTCCCCCTGCCTGTACTGCTCCATCCTCCTCCACCCCGCCGCTTTGTCCTCCATCCTCCTCCCCCGCTGCTCTGAGCTCTGTCCTCCCCCTGTCTGTGCCGCCCCATCCTCCTTCCTTTGTCCTCCTCCCCTCCGCCACTCCATCATTCATCCTCCCCCTGCCTGTGTTGCTCCGTCCTCCCCCACCCCGCCGCTTCGTGCTCTGTCCTCCTTAATCCGACGCTCTGTACTCCATCCTCCCCCAACCCGACCTCTTACTCCTCCTTCCTTTGTCCTCCTCCCCCTCAATCATTCCATCCTCTGTCAAACCCCCTGCCTGTGCTGCTCCAGCCTCCCCCACCCCGCCACTTCGTCCTCCATCCTCCTCTCCCCCGCCGCTCTGTTCTCAGTCCTCCCCCTGCCGCTCCATCCTCCCCCTGCCTGTGCTGCTCCAGCCTCCTCCACCCCGCCGCTTCGTCCTCCATCCTCCTCTCTGTGCTCCGTCCTCCCCCTGCCGCTCCGTCCTCCCCCTGCCTGTGCTGCTCCGGCCCCCCCCCCCCACCCACTGCTTCGTCAACCGTCCTCCTCTCCCCTGCCGCTCTGTGCTCAGTCCTCCCACTGCCGCTCTGTCCTCCCCTTGCCTGTGCCGCTCCATCCTCCCCCACCCCACCGCTTCCTCCTCCTTTGTCCTCCTCCCCTCCGCCACTCCATCCTCTGTCCTCCCCCTGCCTATGCTGCTCCGTCCTCCCCCACCCCACTGCTTAGTCCTCCGTAACCCTCCCCCCCGCTGCTCTGTGCTCCGTTCTCCCCCTGCCGCTCTGTCCTCCCCCTGCCTGTGCCACTCCATCCCCCCCACCCCACTGCTTTCTCCTCCTTCCTTGGTCCTTCTCCACTCCGCCACCCCATCCTCTGTTCTCCCCCTGCCTGTGCTGCTCTGTCCTCCCCCACCCCACCGCTTCGTCCTCCTTCCTTTGTCCTCCTCCCCTCCGCCACTCCATTCCGTCCTCCCCCTGCCTGTGCTGCTCCGGCCTCCCCCACCCTGCCGCTTTGTCCTCCATCCTCCTCTCCCTTGCCACTCTGTGCTCTGTCCTCCCCCTGCCACTCCATCCTCCCCTGCCTGTGCTGCTCCGGCCTCCCCCACCCTGCCGCTTAATCTTCCACCTTCCTTACCCCCACAGCTCTGTGCTCCGTCCTCCCCCTGCCTGTGCTGCTCCATCCTCCCCCACCCCGCCGCTTCGTCCTCTGTCCTCCTTCCAACCGCCGCTCTGTGCTCTGTCTTCCCACTGCCTGTGCCGCTCCATCCTCCCCCACCCCACCGCTTCCTCCCCCTTCCTTTGTCCTCCTCCCCTTCGTCCTCCCCCTGCCTGTGCTGCTCCGTCCTCCTCCCCCCCGCCGCTTCGTCCTCCATCCTCCTCCCCTCCACCACTCCATCCTAAGTCCTCCCCCTGCCTGTGCTGCTCCGTCCTCCCCCACCCCGCCGCTTCGTGCTCTGTCCTCCTTCCTCCGACGCTCTGTACTCCATCCTCCCCCAACCCGACCTCTTCCTCCTCCTTCCTTTGTCCTCCTCCCCCTCAATCACTCCATCCTCTGTCAAACCCCCTGCCTGTGCTGCTCCGTCCTCCCCCACACCGCCACTTCGTCCTCTGTCCTCCTCCCCCCGACGCTCTGTACTCCATCATCCCCCACCCCTTCCTCCTCCTTCCTTTGTCTTCCCCCCCCTCCGTCACTCCATCCTCTGTCCTCCCCCTGCCTGTGGTGCTCTGTCCACCTCCCCCCCACCACTCTGTGCTCCCTCCTCCCCCTGTCGCTCCATCCTCCCCCTGTCTGTGCCGCTCCATCCCCCCCCCACCCTGCCGCTACCTTCTCCGTCCTCCATCCTCCTCCACCCTGCCGCTCCTTCCTCCCCCTGTCACTCTGTCTTCCCCCTACCTGTGCCCCTCCATCCTCCTCCCCCCGCCACGCCTTCCTTCCCCACGCCGCTCCGTCCTCAAATTCCCTCCCTATTCAGCCCTCACCGCCTTCCCTATGAAATCCCTATTTCTTTATTCTAGAATACCCGATGTGTTAGAATCGGGCCACCATTTAGTTGTTAAAAAGAGGCTAGGATAGGGAACATGGAGGACATTATTTCAGGAAGGGATGACATTATTACAGAATGGTGACCAGTATGGATGTCATTATTACAGGATGGACACCAGGACTGGGGACATTATTACAGGAGGGGACCTCATTACAGGGTGGAGGATAATATCAAAGGATGGGGATTATTAGTACAGAATAGTGGTCAGGATGAAGGATATTAATAAAGGATGGGTGACACTATTGCAAGATGGGTGACATAATTAATGTATATGATCCAAAATGAGTAACATCCAGTATTAGATTATGGTAGTAGGTAAGGAACATAATTACTGTAGGGGGCAAATTGCAGGGCATCATTACTGTAAAGGGCCAACTTGGGAACATTATCCCTGTATGGGGCCTATTGGAGGATAATAAAACTACATGAGGACCAGAAAAGGGTATTACTCCACAATAGTTGACATTAACCATACTCCCTGTTAAGGTCCATTCATTAAAGGGAACCTGACATCAAGGTTTTGATATGTAATCTGAAGACAGCAGGAGATACGGCCTGAGAACCAGATTTTGACGGTGTCACCTATGAGACTGTGTATTGTTGTGGATGTGATTAATGTTGTATGATATTACTGCATTCTTTCTACTGGTTAGGCAAAATGACTTGTGCATGTGAGCACAAAGACTGACTTTACTATTACCGGGGTCACAAAGAGGAATTTTAGTAATGCATGGGGGTCATAAAAGGGGGCATATGAATTAATACCTTACAGAGATCATAGAGAAAGGATTTTTCACTGTGATGGGGTCACAAAGGAGTATACCACTACTGTAAAATATTTATTCCCTGAACATTATTTATTCCCTGAACATAACTGTAATTCCATCAGACCCAAAAACTCTACACAGATTGGCTGGTGGCCACTTGCTCCGTTCTCATCTATTCCACACTTCCTCACAATGTTTGGACCATGATTGTAAATAAGCCCCTGTACTTTGTGTCACCCCCACCTTATTGTAGATTGTAAGCTCTTGCAAGCAGGGTCATTATTATTTTTTGCTTTTAAATTATTGTGTCTTCCAAAACTGTTTCTTATGACTGTTTGTTTGTATATGAATCTAAGGCTAGGGTCACACTTGCAGATTTTCCATGCTTTTTTGGAGACCTGCGTTTTTAAAAACGCATGTAAAAACGCACCCATAGGCCCCCATGCAAAAAATGCATGCCGTAATAGCAAAAACGCATGCCTTAATAGCAAAAACGCATGCCTAAAGTACCTTAGTACCATTTAGTACCATCCAAAAACGCATGCGTTTTCCATAGGGGCCCTTGTTAAAAAACGCATGCAATTTTAAATCAGCACCAAAAAATAGTTCATGAACTTTTTTGGGTGCTGATTCAAAAACGCATGGAAAAAATCATGGGTGCCTAAAGGCACCTAAAAAAACTCATGCAGAAATGAAATAAGCATGCAGAAACTCATGCTTATTTTTAAGGCACCTAAAAAACTCATGCCAAGTGTGACCCTAGCCTTATTTGTAAAGCGCTGCGGAATATGTTGGCGCTATATAACTAAAGATTATTATTATTAGTATTCTGTTAGGCTAGGGTCAGACTAGCATCAGCCTTTTGGCTGACACTTCCGTCTAAAACTTAGATTTCTGCAGCCTGAGCGCATAGCGTTAACATGGTGTAGTGCTGTGTTCAGGCTGCATATATTGCTATAGTTACCGGTCTCCCAGCGCAGCCTCCCGCTTGACACAGAAGGACCGGATACGCGTTTTCCCTGCAACGCTGCAAACCGTGTTTTCCTATGCGCTCAGAAAAAAGCGCATATCCGGTCCTTCTGTGTCAAGCTGGTGGCTGCGCTGGGAGACCGGTAACAATAGCAATAAATAGTCAGTCTGAACCCAGCATTACACCACGTTAACGCTATGCGCTCAGGCTGCAGAAATCTAAATTTTAGACAGAAGCGTCAGCAAAACGGCTAACGCTACTCTGACCCTAGCCTAATTGTTACTTCAAAACGGAGGTACTGCATGTCATCAGACTGGTACTTTGGCACTTCACCTCTTCTTCTGGTGCATGGTAGAAGTGGGAGAAAAAGTATTAGGCCTTGTGTCCATACTGCTTATTTCCAAGTAATGGTACCTTTACACGCCGCCACCGAAAGGTAGAAACCGGCAGGCATTGGACACAATTGTACCTTTTGCCTTCAAAACACTGCGAAGTGGCGGCGTGTAATTCAGGAAGTTCCTTCCTGTGTCTTTGGATACCTGTGTTTCAGCCGTGCTCAAAAACAAGCAGGCATAATCCCTATGGTGGCGGCGTGTAATCCGGGCACAGGCAAGGTATTTTCGTCGCCTAATGAATTCCCTGGGGCGTGACACAGCCTCCTGGATACCGCGCCCCATCAGCGATCATTGGTGGAGGGTCCTGCGTTACGATTGGCTCTCCCTTTACAGGGAGCCATCTTGGATGAGCTGTCACTTCAGCACTAGACATACGCGCCATCTGCACGATCAGATACATTAGTAAAATTACGCGGCCACACAATTGCGCAAGGCCAAAGTATAGTGCGGTATGGTCCTATATAGTGTGCATATTCTCATACCACATACAAAGGAATAGGGCTGTACACAGCGCACATGCATGGTGTACGTAGCGGCCTGGGTAATTTATTTCTATAGTTAACGCAGAAGTGTTTTTGGCGTGTCGCACTGCGCGCACTATATAGTGTGCACATTCTCATACCACATACAAAGGAATATTGCTGTACACAGCGCACATGGTTGCGGTACGCCACGCTCTTGGGGTATTGTTCTGTAGGTGCCGCAGAAGTGTTTCTGGCTTGTCACACTGCGCGTACGGCGACTTTGAATTTTGTTACGCCCTGCAAGCGGCCGTATTGACGTCATGACGTTTGTTTCAGTTTCACTCTGCCTGCAAGGTGCCAGCCCCTCCCCTGCACATAGCAGTACAGTCATGGCCGCCACACAACGCGCTGCAACGTGGGGTATGGCGGAGCTTCTGGTCCTCATAAACCATTGTGACCGCCATGACTACTGGGGCCACCATCATCACCGGCACCCCAGACTGCGCAATCACAGCACCGTTAGGCAGATACAGCGGGCCCTGCTCCACCAACTGGGAGTTGAGAGGAGCACTAAGGCGATCCAAAAAAAAATTTCGGATCTAAAGCAGAAGTGCCCAGGCCGCATAGTGGACATCCGTGCCAGGATTGCCAGGCTGCGTGGTGAGTAATTGTTGGCCCCAAAGACACACTTGCACATGTACATGTACCAAACTACACACAAATGTATAAAAACATATTAGAAGGAGAGCGTGAGGCACGTCGGTACCGCTGCAATGGGGTAACATATATTCAGCCTAATTTTGAGGGGGTGCCTACACTTCTGCCTGGTGGTGCTGTGGCACCCCGCACTGAGTGCATCACAGGAGGGTATTGCAGCCATAAATGCAGCAGCAATATTCTCCGACCCAGCAGCCATATGGTTAACTCAGAGATCCATACCCTGCATGCATCACCTAGCATAGAGGGCCAATCAGGTCCTGGTGGGCGGAGTGTAAGGGTAGTGTGTAGTGGAAGTTTAGTTTTAGTTCAGAGTCGAAGAGAACTCTCCTAGCAACGTAGGAGGAGGAGCCAAAACAACGAGCTCTACAACCTAGGAGAGGGGGTTGCATAGTTCCGTGCGGCCCCCTGGCCACCTTCTACCGGCCATCTCCCTACCGTCACCACGGTTGAGCACCTTTACTCCCGTGCATTACCAACCGATCTACGGGTTTCAAAACACGGGTTCCCAAAAATTCCCGTGCCTGACCTACAGCCGGTTTGCTGGTACCGAAGCTAGCAGCAGTCCAGCTCTGCTATGCGAACCTTGAGGAGTGGAGGGATCGCTCTACAGGGGCCCCCCATCACCCGCCAAATTCCAGTCATCTAACCAGCGGTGTACCCACCAAGGGACCCAAGGCTCCCCAAAACATCCGGAACGTATACCCCGGATAGGGCATTCAAGCAGCCTCCCTGTACCCGAACTGGTATTCCTGGGCGACAATGGCACACAAGCTAGATAGAATGGAGGAACACCGCGGATCTCTGAGGGACACCTATTACTGCTGAGTCCACCCGGTCCACTACCCGTCACTGTATACCATGTACTGCTTGCTGGTTACAGTAAAGAACCCGATACAGAGACTTACAGTGTCCGTGCTTCCTTATGAACTGACTATCCGCATGCTAAGGTAACCGCAGTTGCCTCACAACATCTTATGCAGCTTCTGGCTCTGGGGATCACCGCTCAGCCTGTGGGGAGCATTCCATCTTGCTGCATTCCATCCCCTGGAGGCCCCGCAGCGTCAGTACAGTTACCGAAGCTCTCATATGTGGCGTCACGAAACAATTTAACCCTTAAATCTGTTCCCACAAGACGTCTTCACTTTTGATCTGCACCACCGGGCCCCACTACCCTGCCGGTAGTGGGGCCCGGTGGTGCAGATCAAAAGTGAAGACGTCTTGTGGGAACAGAACGTCTTGTGGGTCCACCCCTGACAAGGAGAAAGAAGCGAACGCCTGTCTAAACCGGAGTCCCGGCCACGGTGAGTCAGTGCTACGTTAAAAAACATTATTAAAGAGTTTAATCAGTAGAAAACTGAGCAACAAACATCAGTCTGCATCTTGAATTTTATTAAAGGCAGGTTACAGCCAGCATAGCAAGGGGAGGGACTGTGGAGTGCAGGTGACTCTACACTCCCTCCCCTTGCCATGCTGCCTGTAACCTGCCTGCCCAAAACAGGAAGACGCATACTGGTCAGTGCTGCACATTTTGCTAATGATTTTAAAGACAAATGTATGTTCATTGGGCAACATCACAAAATGTGTCTTGACCCACCATCTGGATGTGGCAACAATGTGCATTGCCTTGTTGAGGACACAAAAACAGAAATATGTCAAAAACAGTCATGTGCTGGCCAAATGGTGCCGCCTACACTCAGCCTTAACCTCACTTTTTTGGGCCAAAGATAAGTCCACAGTGTAAGTTGCCCTCCTGCCACTAACCATACTGTGTCCTAACCACACTACATGCATAGAACATGACCTAACACCATATCTGGCATGCTGTAAACACATAGGCCAACAATCTAAATGTGTTACACCTATGTTCTTAACCCTTATTCTGAAAGCGCTGTGATTATGCTTTAAAATACAGATGAGGAAGAATCTTCATCAGAAGATGTTCCCCCGCCACCACTCGCAGGTGGCCCACCAACACCACTGCCTCAAGAGACCGCTGCCAGCCCATCGCCACCAGGGAATAGACCGTTCCCAGGGCCTGAGGAGGAGAAGGTGCCCTCCACACCAGGGCCGGAGGACGAGGATCTGCTATCCCCAGCAGGGCCAGAGGAGGATGAGCTTCCATCCCCAGCAGGCCCGGCGGAGGAGGAGCTGGCATCCCCTGCAGGCCCGGCGGAGGAGGAGCTGCCATCCCCTGCAGGCCCGGCGGAGGAGGAGCTGGCATCCCCTGCAGGCTCGGCGGAGGAGGAACTGGCATCCCCTGCAGGCCCGGAGGAGGAGATGCCTGAGGCTGCTATTGAGCCAGCCTTTGAGGATTATGGTGGTAAGTGTGTTTTTTGTTGGCCTATGCCCTGCACACTGTAATCAGTGTTGTGTTTTCTGGCCATGATTATTTTCACAGAGTTTGATTTCAATTAGTGTTCCATAGTGTAGAAGGATGGACGGGCCTGATCAGTGAGCATGTTCCGTTTGTTTAGCGCTCACTTGTGGGTGATGGCCTTGCAATGTTCCCAAGGATGTGTGCTGTGCACACACGAGCAGTTAAATCTGCTTTTCCCTAGTGTGTAATCTAAGTATTGTGTGGCTTTCTTTACATTCAAACATGTCACCATATTGCTCTATGTACTGATGATTTTGTTTATCATATACAGGTGCTGATACACAAGATGCAGAATCAACGTGATCGACATGTTATCGTGGCTCTTGCGTTGGTGGAAGAGCAACTGTGGATGGAGGATAGGTATGAAAGGTTGATGCGTCGCAGACAACGGCGTGTGTGGAGCCGGGATTGGCTTCGCCTCCGGGAGACCCGGGGCCACATGCAGCTGTTGCGTGAGCTGGAGGATAACAATCTGCATGATTACCAAAACTACCTCCGTATGTCCGAGGACTGTTTCAACTTACTTTTGGAGCGCGTGGGGCCACTGATAGCCCTTCAGGACACTATGATGCGCCGATCTGTATCAGCTGAGGAGCGGTTGGCTATTACTTTGCAGTTCCTAGCTACAGGCCGGTCAAGGACCGACCTCACATACACGTCACGTGTATCCCTGTCCCTGCTGAGCCGCCTGATCCCTGAGACGTGTGAGGCCATCTGGAGTTCTCTGCTGCCATCCTACATAAAGTTGCCACGAACACCCGCAGAATGGATGCAAGTAGCCCGAGGCTTTGAAACTCCCCAAACTGCAGGGGCTCTTTGGATGGTAAGCACGTGAGGATTACTAAACCCCTCAACTCGGGCTCTTTGTGTTATAATTACAAGGGGTATTTTAGTATAGTCCTCATGGCCCTGGTGGATGCGAACTATGAGTTCCTCTACGTGGACGTTGGAATGAACGGGCGAATCTCAGATGGGGTGTGTTCGCACACTGCTCCTTGGCTCAAGAACTAAGGACAGGTGGGCTGAACTTACCCTCAAATGAAGAGACAAGCCATCATCTCAACTTTGCATTTGTGGCGGATGAAGCATTCCCACTTCAGGCACACCTACTACGGCCATATCCTCAGAGGACCATTACTTCTGAGCGGCGCATTTTCAATTACCGGCTATCTCGGGCCCGCCGTGTGGTTGAAAATGCGTTTGGGATCATGGCGAATACATTCCGTGTTTTTCATACGCCTCTGCATATGAAACTGGAGTCTATTGACGTGGTAGTGCTGGCCTGCTGTGTGCTGCATAACTTCCTGCGTCGTAGGGATCGAGCATCATACACACCGGGAAGTTATGTAGATTCTGCGGACCCCACAACAGGGAAGGTCCGTCCAGGGGCTTGGTGTGATAACAACCATGGTGTGGCGCCACTCTAGCCGCTGAGCCATGGTCGCACTCAGCAGGAGGCCAGGGACAGTAGAGATGCATACTGCTCCTACTTTAATGGCCCTGGGGCAGTGGACTGGCAGGACCAGCACGTCTAGTGTGGGTGGTTCTGGTTCCTCCTAAAATGGTGGCCATGGTGCTAACAGCAGGTTGGCTGCACCATGGTGGTTTCTTTTGGTTATTTAATTGTGTGCACAGGTTCTAGTTAGTTAGTTAGTTGAAGTTTTATTTGTGTTATGTGGGTGCTGCACACTGTATCATTGTTTGCCTTCTTTTTAAATATTTTTTTAAATTGTGTGTTTACAATGTAACATGATGCTTGAATGTCCATTGTCTTTCCTTTCTGTATCTGTGTTTTTTTTTTCCATTTCATGTGTTTTAAAAAAATACTTTTTTTTTCTTGGATCCAAATTACTATGTGTGAGCCTGATTACTTGGGGATGGAGGGCAATGTGATCAAGGTTTAGGTTGGGGCCAGTGCTGTCACACACATTGGCACCTATGGCTGGGTACGATACACAATATGTGTGGGTGGGCATGAGCTATGTGAAGGTATTTGGTCAACAGTCTATGTGACAAATGTGTGTATATAACCCTTGTGGTTTGGTGTAGGCAGAGGGTCACCTGAACACAAGACATTGATGCAGCACATAATATTGTCTGTCATGTGGGTTTACGTAAGTAGTGCAGCACATGTGCAGACACACATCATATACATGTGGCATGTGAGCTGCTCAAGGCCATTGACATCTGTTCCCACATATGCCATCTGCATTGGGGCTCTATTCACACATTTCTATCCAGACGCACACATAGGTCAACACTTACTTTAAAAAACGCACTGACTGTGTGCTGTAACCCGCTCCTGTGTGACGCGTAAGCGTCCCCTAGCTGAATATCGGCCCAGTCCGCCATGTCACAAGCGCGTAATTCCCTGTGACAATGCAAACACTACTACTACCATGTTTCCCTGATTATAAGTCCCCCCCCGATTATAAGGCCGCCTAGGGGGGACGGGAGGGCCGGCTAATATAAGTCCCCCCCCGAAAATAAGACCGCCTGGGGGGGAGCGGAGGGCCGGCCAATATAAGGCCTTACCTTTGCCCCCGCTGTCCGGTCCGTTTCCCTGCTGATCGGTGCTGCCCCGGGCCACTTCCTGCTTTACCCGGAATCCCCGCCCAAGTCAGGCCCTGCGCCAATGAGAGCGCAGGACCCGTGATGTCACCCAGGCGTCGCTGGGCTGTGATTGGCTCAGGACCCGTGATGTCACATGGGCGCCGCTGGGCTGTGATTGGCTCACGGGTCCTGAGCCAATCACAGCCCAGCGACGCCCGGGTGACATCACGGGTCCTGGGCCAATCACAGCCCAGCGACGCCCAGGTAACATCACGGGTCCTGCGCTCTCATTGGCGCAGGGCCTGACTTGGGCGGGGATTCCGGGTAAAGCAGGAAGTGGCCCGGGGCAGCACCGATCAGCAGGGAAACGGACCGGACCGCACCACACCGCAGACCGGGGTATCACAGAGGACAGCGGAGGAGCACCGGGGACACCACACAGGATGGCACCGGACAGCGGGGGACAAAGGTAGGAAGCAATTTGTGTGTGTGTGTGTGTGTGTGTGTATGTATGTATGTATGTATGTATGTATGTATGTATGTGTGTGTGTGTATGGGTGTGTGTGATGAGAGGCTGCAGTGTGGATGCGAGGCTGGGGCTGCCAATATAAGTCCCCCCCCCCGAAAATAAGACCGGGGGCCACTTTTGGCCCCCAAAAAAATATAAGACACGGTCTTATTTTCGGGGAAACACGGTACGCACACATAGCCCAACACTTAGCTTTTATGATAAATCTCATTTTATTGAAATTAAGAATACAAAACATACATATAAAATCCTTCTTAGTATAGGGCTTTACATGTCAAGAAATTGTAGTATAAAGACAAATCTCGATATTGGGTTCAACTTTAAACAGGTGTCAGCTTATTCAACTAAATCATCCCCTGATGACACAAATATTAAAATATAAATTGTATATTTTAAACAAACCAAAGTATTATACTTTCCAAGGGTTATAATATGATCTAATCATGAGAGGGCATGAGCCTCACTAAAGTTTTTCAGTAACCCTGTATCACTACCATCGTATAGTCCTGTGATTTAGGTTGTGTGACGCGGTCACTGGCCGTGTCGTTGAGGGGAGGTATGTGTCACGCAGGTTACTAGCCTGTGTGACCTAAAACCTGTAAAAGCTACCCAGCATGTTATGTGTTGTGGAGTTAATCTCAAAAGGGTGTGTGGTTTTAGGGGAATGACTAAGAGGGCGGGAGGTCATTCCCCCTACCTCCCCTGAGGGTGTGGCTGAGCCACAGTAAAAGCACAAGGCTGTTTTTTTTTCTTGTGTTTAGAGAGACTGATGTGCAGAGGCTCCAGACTGTGGAGCTGAGCTAAGGAGTAGCTGCAGTCTGCAGCCAGTCAGTACAGACGGACCTGTACACATACGGACTGTGATTACTCGTTTTGTTTCTTTTGATTTACCTTGCAAGCCAGTGACGCTCCTTTGTTTTTGTGCCCAATTCTGCTGGGTTTATGAGGTTTTAATAAACCTGCAGCCAAACACATTCCTGTGTCTACATCTGAATGCAGCTGAGTGAGTCGTCTTGCCACACTTGGTGGAGAATGCGGGCAACGATCCTCAGGAACCCGTGTAGCTGCTGCAAGAAACAGGAATAGTCGCAGAGCTGCATAGGAGGAGTCCGCTGGGAGCAGAAGGCTGAAGGACCTGGGATGATGTCACAGTCACGTGATCTGGCCATCCAGGAAGTGCTGGGCTCTGCTTGGTGAGCACAATACACCACAGGCTGGAGATCCTGGTTGTACGGGCGGTACAACCGGGAAAGGTTAGTGTAAACCTACCCCCCACCCCCTGTTGACCATCGGGTAGTACCCATTGGAGCGCCCCTCCTGTTTCTTGTCTCTTTGCAGCTAAGAGAAGCCTGGCAGCATGGAGGAGGTCCTCAAACACCTGCTGCAGAGCCAGCAGCAACAGCACCAACAACATGTGCAGAGCCAACAGAGCATGCAACAGCAGCACCAGGAAACCACCAAGTTGTTGCTACAACAGATCCAGTTGCAGCAGAAAGCACAGGAGCAGCACCACCAGCAGCAGCAGCAGCAGATGCAGCTTCTCGCTGACGCCATCCAGAGCAGAGCGTCCGCCCTACCCCCACAGTCGACTGATGACTCGCACGTCAGGAAGGCTGTCAGGGGGGCGATGCAAAAGATGACCCCAGGGGATGATGTTGAGGCGTTCTTGTCGGTGTTTGAGAGGGTAGCTGAGCGGGAGAAGTTGCCACCACAGCAGTGGGCAGAGATGCTGGCCCCCTATTTAACCGGTGAACCTCAGAAGGCCTACTATGACCTGGCACTTCAGGATGCACAGGAGTACTCTAAATTGAAGGCAGAGATATTGGCGCGATCCGGAGTGTCTATGGCGGTCAGAGCGCAAAGAGTCCACCACTGGGCGTACGCGGGCGACAAACCCCCTCGCTCCCAGATGTTTGACTTATTACATTTAGTCCAGAAATGGCTACAGCCCGAGTCTGCCACTCCTGCCCAGATGGTGGAACGGGTGATGATGGACAGGTTTATTCATTCCCTGCCCCGTCCGGTTCAGACCTGGGTTGCCCAGGGAGACCCTCGGAACGCTGATGACCTTGTGGGCTTGGTAGAGAGGTACCAGGTGGTGGAAAAGTCCCTGGGAAAACCGGACCTAATGTACTCTCCGTATTGGGGCAACCAAAGGGGGGCAGTAACACCACGTAAGGGGGCTAAAGCCGCAAACGGAGGGCGTCCCAGTTCCACTGATGGGCCAGCAAAGTCTGCTAGGGCGGAGGTGATTTGTTGGCGGTGTCATAACCCGGGGCACATTGCCGCTAGGTGCCCTACGTTCCCTGAGCCAATGGACTGCAGCCTGGGCAGACGGTGCTCTTATTATGCCTATCCGGCCTGTAGTGTGGATGGACAATCCAGGGAGGGACCACAGGTGTGTGACGTGTCTGTGGATGGAGTCAGGGTACTGGGACTGTTGGACTCTGGAAGTCTGGTGACCTTGATTAGTGCTACCCTACCCCATCAGCTGATCACAGCCAGAACCGTGGGTGTCCGCTGTATACATGGGGACGCCAAGAACTATCCCGTAGCCAGAGTGACCGTTGAAACAGACTGCGGTGCTCAAATCCATGAGGTCGGGGTGGTCAAGGACCTGATACATCCCATTATACTGGGCCGTGACTTTCCCTTGTTTTGGGACTTGTGGGGGAGAGGAACTGGACTTAGTGGCATGCGCAGAAACCAGGTCCTTGGAGAAGAAGCCCCGATAAAGCCTCCTGGGAAGGACTTTCCTTTGTGTGTCCTCGCCGGCGATGAGGGCGAGGCGGAGACTGAGATGGAGGACGTACCTGAGTTAGACGTATCTGGCGACAACTTTGGGACTGATCAAATTCGGGACTTGACTTTAAAGGGGGCGTTTGACCAAGTTACTGTATGTAATGGGGTTGCCCAAGAGCCGGGGGCCGATACCAGATTCCCCCATTTCGCAGTGCAGGGGAGTTGCTATACCGGGTGGCTAAACTAAGGGGTGGTGAAACAGTAGAGCAGCTGTTAGTGCCGAGGCCATATAGAAAGAAAGTGTTAGACATGGCTCACTCACATGTTCTGGGGGGACACCTAGGGGTCGAAAAAACGCAGGAGAGGATTCTGAGGAGATTTTACTGGCCGGGGTGTTACCAGGAAATTCTCAATTATTGTAGGTCCTGCCCCACCTGCCAAATAACTGCTCCCTCGCCCCACTTCCGAAGCCCCTTAGTTCCACTACCGGTGATAGAGGTTCCATTTGAGAGGATTGCCATGGACCTGGTGGGACCCCTAGTGAAATCTGCTCGGGGACATCAATACATCCTGGTGATCATGGACTATGCGACCCGGTACCCCGAAGCAGTACCCCTAAGGAACTCGTCCAGCAAAACCATAGCTCGAGAGCTGGTCCATATCTTTGCGCGAACAGGGCTGCCAAAGGAGATTCTGACTGATCAGGGAACCCCCTTCATGAGCAAAGTGATGAAGGAGCTTTGTAGAGTCCTCCGGATAGCCCAGATTCGGACCTCTGTTTATCACCCACAGACGGATGGTCTGGTGGAACGGTTCAACAAGACCTTAAAGGCGATGCTCAGGAAAGCAGTGGAAAAAGACGGGCGAGACTGGGACTATCTGCTCCCATTCCTACTCTTTTCCATCAGAGAAGTTCCGCAAGCCTCCACGGGTTTTTCGCCGTTTGAGCTGCTATATGGGCGACATCCAAGAGGTCTCCTCGACATCGCCAAGGAAACCTGGGAGGCTGAAGTCACGCCGCATCGGAGTATCATTGAACATGTTGCCCAGCTACAGGAAAGAATGGCACAGGTGATGCCCATTGTGAAAGAACATCTCCTCCGGGCACAAGAAGCCCAGGCTAGGGTGTATAACCGATCAGCGAGACTAAGACAGTTCCAGCCCGGGGACCGTGTGTTGGTGCTTATCCCCACTGTCGAAAGCAAGTTCCTGGCCAAATGGCAAGGGCCATACGAGGTGGTGGAAAAAATCAGTGACGTTAATTATAAGGTCCACCAGCCCGGCCGCAGAAAGGCATATCAAGTATACCACGTGAACTTGCTCAAGCCGTACCAGGACCGGGAACCTGCAGGAACTTCTTGCTTGGAGGCTGCTCCTGAAGGCAGGGTGGAGGAAATCACTATTGCAGAGACCCTTTCGCCAGCCCAGAAGCAACAGTGTCGAGAGCTACTACAGCGGAACCGGGAGCTATTCTCAGAATTGCCGGGGCATACTCAAGTGATAGAACATGACGTGCTCACAGATCCACAGGTGAGAGTGAATCTAAAGCCATATCGGATTCCGGAAGCACGTCGGGAGGTGATCGCGGCCGAGGTGAAGAGGATGTTAGACCTCGGGGTCATAGAGGAATCGAAAAGCGGGTGGTCAAGCCCTATCGTTCTTGTGCCAAAACCCAACGGGGAGTGGAGGTTCTGTAACGACTACCGTCGGCTGAATGAGGTATCCAAGTGTGACGCCTATCCGATGCCCCGTGTCGACGAGCTAATCGAGAGGCTTGGACCAGCGAGATACATCACCACTCTTGACTTGACAAAGGGGTATTGGCAGATCCCCATGTCCCAGACGGCTAAGGAGAAAACTGCCTTCTCAACACCGGATGGATGTTTTCAGTATACCCGGATGCCGTTCGGACTCCAGGGGGCTCCAGCCACCTTTCAAAGGGCTATGGATAGAGTCCTAGCCCCCCACAAGAAGTATGCAGCCGCCTACCTCGATGACATTGTGGTCTTTAGCTCAGACTGGGCTAGTCATCTTCCGAAACTGCAGGCCATTTTGGATGCTCTTGGGAAGGCGGGATTTACTATAAATCCCAGGAAATGTGCCATTGGGAAGGAGGAGGCCAAATACTTGGGCTATGTCGTCGGAAGAGGTGAGATAAAGCCACAAGTCAAGAAAGTGGAGGCAATCCAGACCTGGCCACGGCCGCTCACCAAGAAACAAGTGAGAGCCTTCCTTGGTTTGGTGGGATACTACCGGAGGTTTATCCCAAATTTTGCCATGATGGCTGCGCCACTGACAGATCTCCTAAAAGGCACCAGATCTACCATGGTGAAATGGACGGAGGTAACAGAGGCTGCATTCCAGCAGTTGAAGGTAGCACTGTGCGAACAGCCGGTCCTGGTTGCACCAGACTTTACGAAGGAGTTTGTAGTCCAGACAGACGCTTCGGAGGTGGGGTTGGGAGCCGTGCTCTCCCAAGAGATAAATGGGGAAGAGCATCCCATTCTCTATCTGAGCCGCAAGCTATCATCCTGTGAGACGCACTATGCAGTGGTGGAGAAGGAGTGTCTAGCCATAAAGTGGGCCGTAGATACCCTGAGGTATTACCTGCTGGGCCGGAGGTTTAAATTGGTGTCAGACCATGCCCCATTGAGATGGCTTAGGGAAAAGCAGGGACGCAATGCCAGGGTCACCAGGTGGTTCCTGGCCCTTCAGGACTTCGACTTTCAGGTGGAGCATAGGCCGGGGAAGTTGCACGTAAATGCTGATGCCCTCTCTAGACTTCCCTGCCTGGTGTCGGTAGGTGCCCAAACCCCCGGCTTTGGGCAGAGGGGGGGAATGTGTGACGCGGTCACTGGCCGTGTCGTTGAGGGGAGGTATGTGTCACGCAGGTTACTAGCCTGTGTGACCTAAAACCTGTAAAAGCTACCCAGCATGTTATGTGTTGTGGAGTTAATCTCAAAAGGGTGTGTGGTTTTAGGGGAATGACTAAGAGGGCGGGAGGTCATTCCCCCTACCTCCCCTGAGGGTGTGGCTGAGCCACAGTAAAAGCACAAGGCTGTTTTTTTTTCTTGTGTTTAGAGAGACTGATGTGCAGAGGCTCCAGACTGTGGAGCTGAGCTAAGGAGTAGCTGCAGTCTGCAGCCAGTCAGTACAGACGGACCTGTACACATACGGACTGTGATTACTCGTTTTGTTTCTTTTGATTTACCTTGCAAGCCAGTGACGCTCCTTTGTTTTTGTGCCCAATTCTGCTGGGTTTATGAGGTTTTAATAAACCTGCAGCCAAACACATTCCTGTGTCTACATCTGAATGCAGCTGAGTGAGTCGTCTTGCCACAGTTGTTACCACCTGTGGCCCGCAATCACGGTGCCCAGGCTGTTCTGGACTACGTCCAGGGCTCCAATAAGGTGAGCCTTTTATGGAAAGACTTCTTATAACTATACATTTTTCATACTATTCTGTGTTCATCAAATTTCGAGAGGGGTGGTCTTGGAAAAACCATATATACTCTAAAGAAGGGTTGAGTAAAGCGGAAGATAAAAAAGGAAAAGAAAACGGGAGAAAAGAAAAGGAAGAAAGAGGAACCAATAGAAGTGCCAATGACAAAATCGGGGAAAGTAAAGCCATGTACAGAAAAGTATGGAGTAGGGAAAGGGAGAATACAGGTCAACCTGACTCCCCGTCGGCCAGAGGCCTAGACATTATGTCTCTGAAGTCATCAGAGTCCTGGAAAAATATCCATGAAGACCAAATCTCAGAAAATTTGTCACGGGATCCAGATGCATCTGCTGAAAGCTCCTCCATACGATATATGTCCATCATTTCCCTGAACCAGTCAAGCAAGGATGGAACCCGAGTTGACCTCCAAAGCCTCGGGATTACAGTGCGAGCAGCTGAGACACAAAATCGGAGGATATCTTTCTTTTGAAATCCAATAGGACCAGGGAAGATGGAGAGTAGTGCCGTCTCTGGGCAGCATTCAGCATGTTTACCCGTTATCCGGGTGTATGCATTATATACCTCAGACCAGAACTGCCGGATTCCAACACAGTTCCACCAAATGTGCAACATTGTACCTATTTCTTCTCCACAACGCCAACATGTATCAGGAGTTCCAGGGAACATATTCCGCAGGGTTGCTGGCCATAAATACCATCTGGTGAGCAGCTTGTAGCTTCTCTCTTGCGCTAGACAAGCACTGGCTAATTTGTGGGTAAATAAAAAGCTTTTCTGCCAATCACTATCTGAGATATTACTTTCCAGCTCCCTCTCCCATGCACACTGGAAATACGGAGTGCCCTGATCTCTCATGGAGCTTAAAGTCTGGTAAAGGGCCGAGATTTTTCGTCTCGGGGGCGACTCAAATTTAAATACCTTCTCCAATATGTTTGGTTCCAATCTCACCCTGCACGACTGATCAGCTGAATATATATATGCTCTGAATTGAAAATATTCGAACCATCTAAGTGGCCTTGAGGGGTCTCTTGATTGAAGCTCTACTAAAGGAGGTAAATCGCCATCCGATAAAGTCTGTCCCACTCGGGTGTCGTTCACACTCTGCCAGCATAAAAATCTCTGTCTTCTAAGTCCAGGTGGGAAAGATGGGTTGGAAAAAAGGGGGGTCAAAGAGCTAAGTCTATCATCCAAACGAAGTGTTTTTGTCACATAGTGCCAAACCTTCAAGGTCGTCCGGGTCATGTCCATCAGGGGTTCCACGTCTGTAAAGTCTCTTGTGGAAATCCAAAGCAGATGTTTCAGCTGGACCCCCAGGCCCTCCTGCTCCACCTCCACTCATTTTTTGGAGGACTCACATTAGTGACAATTCAAAGCTCTAACTAGTGAGGAAGCCAGAAAGTATGTCTGTACGTTGGGCAGTCCGACCCCTCCTTTGGACTTAGGCAATGAGAGAATATTCATCCGTATTCTGGGTCTCTTACTTCCCCAGACAAATCTACGTATCATAGATTGTAATTTGGAGAAAAAGCCTCTATCAAGTGGAACGGGGACTGCCTGAAAAGTATATAGAAGTCGAGGTAAGACATCCATTTTGACCACGTTCACCCTCCCGAACCAAGACAATTTTAACTGTCGATAGGATGTAAATGCCTTCTCTACACTATTCAAATGGGGCTGGTAATTTATATTAAATAATTGTTTAAGATCGTTTGGTATAAGGATTTTTAAGTACTTGATGGCCTCTCTCTTCCACTTGATCGTGAACTGTTTAGAAAGATGGGACACTAAATCTCCAGGCAGAGATATATTAAGTGCCTCTGTCTTGGAACAATTCACTTTAAAATTGCTCAATTGCCCAAACCGATCAAACTCCTTTAAAATAGAAGGTATGGATATTAGGGGCTGTGAGACATACAGTAGGAGGTAATCGGCGAACAAGGCCAATTTATGGTGGTTCTGTCCCAGCTTGATCCCATGTACGCTTACATTAGCCCTAAGTGCCGTAGCTAGGTGTTCCATTACAATAATGTACAGCAGAGGTGACAGAGGGCATGCCTGTCTTGTACCGTTTGCAATATTGAACGAAGAGGATAAGGATCCTCCCATTCTCACCTTGGCAGAAGGGAAGGAATATAAGGATAGGATTCCGTGCAAGAACTGAGGACCCAGGCCAAGTTGTATCAGCGCCTCCTTCATAAACCCCCAGTGGATTCTGTCAAAGGCCTTCTCAGCATCCACCGAAATTAGGCCTAGTGGGAGTGAGCTGCTTTTGGCCTTAGCAATAAGGAGCAGGGTTCTAATAGTGTTATCCCTAGCCTCCCGGCCCCTGACGAAGCCCACCTGGTCTGCATTAATTACAGAAGGGAGAAGTGGAGCCAATCGATCAGCCAGTAATTTAGAGAAGAGTTTTACATCCACATACAGTTACGAGATCGGCCTATAGTTCGAGACTAAAGATGGATCTTTCTCAGGTTTACGGATGACGCTGATATGGGCATCCAAAGATTGAGGCACAAAATCCGATCCCTGAAGTATAGCATTAAAGGCCGTCAACATCACTGGGGCCAGCTGGGACTTGAGTGTTTTATAAAAATTAGGCAAAAACCTGTCTGGGCCCGGGCATTTCCCTGTAGGGGTAGATTGGATAGCCCGCAACAATTCCTCCTCAGTGATATCTTCGTCTAGTATCGCTGCTGTTTCTTTAGCCAAAGATGGGATTCCAGTCTGGGCAATGTATTTTTTAATCTTATCCGATAACTCAGAGGATGGGAGATCGGAGAAGTGTCCCTTGATATTATATAGTTCACTATAATATTTCTTAAATTCCTCCAATATTTCGGTCGGTAAATATGTTCGTCTGCCTTTGCTGGTTGATATATATGGGATAAAAGGCGGATTTAACCGAGGATGGAGCAATCGAGCCAGGGGGCGCCCGCATTTGTCCGAATTGGAGTAGAAATAACTTTTGGATTTTTCAGTGTAACTATGGTATTTTTGGTCCAGTAAGTTTTGTTTTTTTAATGTCAGGTCAGCCAGTGTCAATTTCGATAAATTCTGTTTGTGTAGGATTTCTAAAGTATGTATCTGAGAAAGGAGATTCGCCACTTTTTCTGCGTTATTTTTCTTTAGACGGGAACCATGTTTTATAAAAAAAAAACTCAAGACACATTTCAGAGTTTCCCACTTAGTGGGTGAAGGTGTGGGGTCAATCGCGTGGTCCCGGCCAAAGAATTGGATAGTCTCTCTAACCTCTGACATACATGGCTCATCCTTCAATAAATGGTCATTTAGTCTCCAAGTCCATGGTCGTCTATTAGTGTCAGGGAGTGTAAGAGACAGAAAGGTGGGGGCATGGTCGGAAAGAAAAATGTCTCCTATAGTCACCTTAGGGTTCCAAGATAGTAGACTATGACTCATAAAGAATAAATCAATTCTACTATAAGAATTGTGTATTGGAGAAAAATTTGTGAAATCCCTCCCCTGAGGATTCTAAATCCTCCAAATATCAACAAGCCTCAGAGTGTGAAGGAACCCTTTCAGGGAAGTAAGTTTTTTGTTAGGGATGGGTCTCTTACCCGAAGATGAATCAGCTACAGGGTGAAATTGATGTCCCCACCGATGACGACTGGTCCCTCTGCGAAGGAGAGAACAGGGGACCCTCAGCCCTCGCCCAGTGATTCTCCTCTCTGTCTTCTATTCCTTCTCCTCCTGGAAGCCCCCCTCCCTCTCCTCCTTTTCTCTCTAAATGGTTCTGGAGCTTGTGGGCTCCAACCGGGCTGAACGGTAAATCCCGGCCAATCCTCCATGTTTATATAGACCGAGGGAAGGTCTAGCGCAGCTGTGAATTCAGGTACTCCTCTTGGATGTGTAACATAGTGGGTCACTCCATCCTTCCGCACCTGAAGGCGGAATGGGAAGCCCCACGTGTAGGGCATATCCTGCTGTCTTAGAACCTCTAGAAGAGGGCGCAATGCTCTTCGTTTTTGGAGGGTGCGTCTCGATAAGTCAGCCAAGAGTTGAAGAGTATAATCCTGGTATCGTACCTGTCCCTTGGCTCTTGCTTTGGAGAAAATAGACTCTTTAATTCTATACTTATGTATCCTGCATACTACATCTCTGGGTCTATCTCCATCCGAGGGAGGGGGTCCCAGGGATCTATGCGCCCTATCGAACTCTAAGACCGAGTCCGAAGGTACTTCTCTGATGGAATTAAAAATGACTCTAAGGGCATTATCAAGATCTCTGGGTCCGACACTCTCGGGGAGCCCTCTAATTCTGATATTGTTCCTCCTTTCTCGATTTTCGAGGTCCTCCATGGAGTCTAACATCCGTTGCATATGGGAGGCTTGTGCGTATACAGTGTCTTCAAGGGACTTTAATCTCTTATCTAAGCTTTGGGAGGATGTTTTGTCAGAATCCACTCTAAGGCTCAGTCTGTTAACCTCCACTTTAAGCTCAGAGGACTCTGCTTTAAAGGAGGCCTCCATCCGTGTTATAAAGCCCTCCATCTCCTCCCTGTTGGGGATGGCCTGGATCCTCAGCCGGAGATCATCCCAAATCTTCTGTCCCCCAGGGGCTGGTGGTGTCATTGAGAGACTAGGAGTTACAGGGTCTCCGGTATATGGTACAGTCTGTGTTAAAGTAGCAGACACGGGCTGGGATGATTTACCCCATCCGTCCATAGAAGGACCCCTGTCTATGATTGCTCTCTCCCCTCTTGCCTCTATATCCCCCTTCAACCGGGGCTGTGGGTGAGTTAGCCATGTGTCTCCCTCTATTCCTGTAAACTCTCCTTGCAGACTCCGGTCTCCAGAGCACTCAGTGACCAGTTTATCTCCTATATTATCTACAGGGGGTCTGCAGCGTGTGTCTGTAGGGTCACTATTATTGTTTAACAGGGGCTCCTCTTCACCACACTGGGGGACTGGCAGTGTATGGGGTAGCAGGTCATCGCCCTGGACTCTTTTGGGCAGGCTGGATCCTGTATAAGCTGTAGTAGCGTCTATTGTATCCCCTGACATCAGAGCTGCAGGCTGCGGGGGAGGGAGGGGAGAGGCACACAGTACCGTGGCAGATCGGCGCTCTCCTCCAGTCTCCTGGGCTGCATCGAGCTGGGAAGGGGTAGATGCGGCTCTCCTGGCTGCCTCTGCTGCATCTTCAGGTCTGCCCTTTGAGCTTTTCTGCGGGGCTCCCGACGCCATCTTGTTAGCTGTTAGCACAGCGTCCAGAGACCTGCTTCTAAGGTAGTGTGAAATCTTTGCCGGTATGGAAGGCTCTCTGGGGGGCTGGGATCTCACACTCTTTTTTTTAGCCGGCATATATGGTATTTTCAAGGGCCCAGCACCGGCTGTATCAGCCCTATGGCGTATAGGGGACAAGAGCTCAGCTTCTCATCGTCTGAGTCCCGCCATGTCTAGGCCACGTCCTCTAGTGATGTTGTTTTAAACAGAGATCCAGAAGGCAGGACACTCTGGTTTAGAGAATATATCCCAACAGTTCATAGATTGAGTAAACTGACAGACCGATGAGGTGTAATAATCAGGTTTTGCAAAGGTGTTTGTAAACTGTTGAGCTGCAGCTCCCTTAACCTCAGGGGTTAATCTGAGAAGTCTGTAAAGATAACAAATTGGACAGTATACCAGCTCCCCTCTGCTGGCAACAGATGGTGTAGTTCAGCAGATCTACCGCTGGGGGATCAGGAGATCCACAAGGGAGCTCAGTCCTGCTCTCTAATGGTGGCTGGCCGGAAGTAGTTCTATCTCCCGCGCCTATGTACTCCCCGCGGTTCCCGGTTCTGATAATTTTATTCTGGAAATCTTCTTTAAACAGTATCTCTTTCCTGAGGCTGGCTCCAGCACTCTATCAAAGTGCCTGCTTATACTGTGTCCTGTAGCCCCTTCTTTACTGTCTGTTCTTGTGGCTCTGCAGGCAGGAAAAGCCCAGTAATGGCGGCACCTTCTTAAATGCGCTCCTCTGTAGATCTCCCCCAGCCAGCCGTTCCCCCTCCTCCTCTCTCACCTTGCGGTCTCCCCCTCCGGGTAAAATAAATCAGTCCCGGGGTGTGCGGTCTCCTGGAGTCCTGGCCCACCAGGGAGAAGCAGATTGTCTTACCGGCGCCGCGGCTGTCAGGGTGCCTTCCTCAGTCCGTTCTGCGCCCCCCGTCAGTCCTGGAGCTCAGCCTCCTCTGTGTATCCTCCGGTATTAGCTCAGAGCGGGCCGAGAGTGCAGGTCTCACAGTGCTGGCGCAGATGGGTATTGTGGCAGGGGGGAGCTTGTGGCGCCGGATAATATAAGCGTGTGCGGCCGCTGGGAACCAGGTGCCCGTCAGGGAAGAGCGGTCCCTCTCACTAATGGCGGCCGGCCGGAAGTAGCGCTATTCCCCCTGGCTATGCGGCTCCCGCCGATCACTGCTCCGCCGGTGCTTCACTCCTTTCTTCCAGGGGCACACAGGGAATTGTGGCAGTGCTCTCCAGGGGCTGCGACCTCGGCCACCAGGGGTCAGGTGGGGCTCCAGGCATGGAGCACAGTCGGTCTGATATGCAGGTGGGGGGGGGCAGACAAAACCCACCTGAGGGGCACACACTGGGCTCAGGGTGCCTAAATTCTGGGTCTGTAAAAGTCCTTAGTGCCAGGGGGACAGTGCCAGAGCCAGTCAGTGCCCCTGCACCAATGCCCTGAGATAGGATGGCACAGATTGCAGATGGTGGGGTGGAGCTCTGTGGTGAGCGTCCTCTCTAGACGGCGGCCATCTTCCCTCCAACACTTAGCTTTTAATACGCACGGAGTGTGTGACTGTAAACCGCTTCTGTTTGACGCATAAGCATCCCCTAGCTGAATATCGCCACACTCCGCCATGTCACAAGCGCTTATTCCGTGTGACAATCCAAACACTACAAGGTCACGTCTCCGCCATCCGCCCTTCGCGCCGTACCCAATCAGAACACTATTGTGTTGGCCAATGGTTGTTGTTTCGGCGCGGCGTGACGGACTGTGGCACACCTATGTGTTGTCCCAGCTGCCCTAGGTCCGCCCATATTCCCTTGTTGTAGCGGCGTGTAAATCAGGGAAGGTACTCCACAGAAGGTAACCCGCGGCACCCGACGGCACTTCCGGGGAACGAAAATACCTTCTGTGGAGCCTTGTGGCGGCTTGTATATGCGGCATCAGGCACCGTTAGGAATCGTTGAATCAATCTCATAGCATGTAGATTAGATACAATTTTTACATTTATTTTAACAAGTGATCAATATCAATGTGAATTGTGACCGTAAAAATCCCTAAATTCATTAAAAAAAAACCTCTCACAATATGGTATTTTAATCCAAGTATGTGGTTCAGTTTACTGCATTGATACCAACTATATGTAAAACCTTCAGAATAGGGCTATTTTTATTAATGAGAGCAACCCCCCATCCTGATGATCAGACTATATGGCCAGAGACTGGATCATTAAAATCCTAGCCCATAGATCCATTTTTATCTGCTTCAAGGACGGCGTCGCCCCATAACCTCTACTCAGAGACTCCCAAAAGTGTATCACATATAATATTGCAACTACCTTTTTAAAGTGCAAGTGCAGTAATCTTTCCGGGGTGTATCCCCATACTACCATTCTTAGACTTACCCATAACCGGGGAGAGAAGTCCAGGTGCCCCCATTTTTATGAATTTAGGGATTTTTATGGTCACAATTCACATTGATATTGATCACTTGTTAAAATAAATGTAAAAATTGTTGTATCTAATTTACATGCTATGAGATTGATTTTATATGTATTGCTTGGATAAAGAAATTAATAAAATCTTGTTTATTGATACATAGCATGGATCATTTTGATACATACAAGGTAAAAAGGAGCCAAAAACCTCCTTTTTTTCTGGTTTTTGATGGGGTCACACTTGAGCCTTTCATCCGTTAAAACCATAAGTTTTTCCAAGTTAAAAATGTTGAAAAACTGATCCATTAACGGATCTATAGGCTTTAATGCAAAAAACGCAGCGTCAAAGTGCACTGCTAAAAGCGCTATATATTTTTGCATCAGCATCAAAAAACGCTGCTAGCAGCGTTTGAGTGCTGTAGCAAAAATGAATGCTTTTTTATTATTATGGGGCCCTATGGGAAACGCATCCGTTAATGGTAGCGTTAAAATGATGAAAAATTGACAATTTTAAAAAAGGAATCAGATAAAAAATAACCAAAATTACTTCATGCCAAGTGTGACCCTAGCCTTAATTGATAATGCTCATGGAGATGCCTCAGCAAAGAAATAATTCACACAGTGATGTAACAGTGAACGATACTACATCGCGAGCTAAAGAGTTATAATAAGCGATCACGTCAAAGTATAAGGATGATCCTTAAATTGATGACACAGAAAATAAATCAATATTTCCGTCATAGGAACAGAAAGCGAAAAAATGGCAGTGCTGAATCCATCATATAATGGAAATTTTTGGCATTCTATGGATGCCATTGATGGCATTCTGCATTATATTTTCTGGAATGATCCTGATCTTGCTCAAGATGCAGAATGTGCAATGTACAGCATGTATTTATTGCTGAGTTAGTCTAGGGTCACACATGCATATTTTATTTGCTTTTTTTTGAGACCTGCGTTTTCTAAAAACGCATGTAAAAACGCACCCATAGGCCCCCATGCAAAAAATGTATGCCCCAATAGCAAAAACGCATGCCTAAAGTGCCATGCATTTTTGGCATGGTGAGGAGCTGCCTTGAAAAACGCATGGTACCATTTAGTGCCATATAAAACCGCATACGTTTCCCATAGGGCCCCATGTTAAAAAAAAAACGCATGTGTCACCAAAAATCGCAGCTTGCAGTATTTTTTGTTGCTGATTCAAAAACACATGGAAAAACGCAGGGTGTCATAAAACACCTTAAAAAACGCATGCAGAAATGTAACAAAGCATGGAAAAATGCATGTGTTTTTTTAAGGCACCAAAAAAACGCATGGCATGTGTGACCCTAGCCTTATTGCCTATATATTTATATAATGTAAATGAGCCACCAGCTCTTTACATCCCCTTGACAATGACTGGCGAGCACAGATAGATAATGAAATGGCCAGCGTGCACTTGGGGCAGTACGGTTGTGCTGGTATGGGCAGCAATAATAATGAGGAAATGAGCACACAGCAAACAGCTCAGTATGTCTGCGGTCTGGCCAGTAATTAACATTGTAAATCACTGCACGAGTTATCGTCCATCAAACTGTTGCAAAAAGACTTTCAGGATTTGAAGCAATTATTTTACTCACAGGAGGGTGTCTTTTTTCCGTGACAAGATTAAAGGGAGGAGGGGATCGCTAGAATAGATATTTTAATTATCTTTTTTTGGTGTATTTTATCTTAGAACATGATATAACAGACCAGTGGCCTCTGGATCTGCTGCAGAACTGCCCTTTCCAGCAAATCCCAGCATTTCAGCCCTTTTTTCAGCCCTTTTTTTTCATAGAAATAATAATTGCGAGGTTTATTTTCTACACTTCAGAATAGCTGTAGATATCTATGAAATAAAAATAATATATATTATATACATATTGTCCACATATACTAATAGCAGGCAATACTACTCTACTGGTAACATTGGTGTTTTTGACATTGCAAGTGTAACAAGGGTGAAGTACTCGTCTCTTGCACCCTGACACTTACATGAAGGTCCAGGGTCCAGGGCTGGGTGTGTGGACTTGTACTATAGGGACATTCCAACCTTGCGGACGGCATGATGCCAATGGCTTTGACTGATTAGGACCAGATATTGTACAACTCAGTGATGGAGACCACCAGCTCTTTAAAAACAGTTCTTTACTGAACATCCACCTCACTACAACTATGTATAGCAGACAGCAGGCACATGACTTTATGTACAGTGTTTTTTTTTTTTTTTTTTTCAACACAGAGCATTCCTACACACGGCTTCTTTACTTACCCAACTTCACTTAGTCCAGCTTTCTTCACTACAACCCATCTTTGCACAACAGTCCATTTAGTGAAAGTCATATCTTAAACCCGCAGTTAAACGTCCTAGCTTCCTCTCAAGGGGACTGATTTGCCAATATGGCCGGACATAGTTTCCAGCATGCTAACACTTAACTCCCACCCAGGTCTCTTACTACGTCTCACTTTCTCTGGTCCATCCTTGCCTATTACTTCTTTGAGTTGTAAACTCGGGGCAATACCACTAGGCTCTCTGTCTAAGGACCCATCTCAATTACTCACTCTCTACTTGAATCAATTCTCTTTCTTGATACTCTGGATCACACTATCCTCTCTTCGGTCTCCTCTCACATCACGGACACTCATGTCATGAGGCTCTGCTCTCTAGTTAGATCTTAGGTCCTTCACTGCTCCAAGCAGGGCCCTATCTGCCCACCTGAAAGGAAACTGTTACTGTTCCTTCACTCTACCTGCTCCCACTCTGGGATAGTCATTATCTCTGTGTTTCCTACGGTCAGGCAAAATACATTCCACACAACAACAGATGTCACAATTCACATTATACATCTTATGAACATTGGTATCTGAAAGGGGGAATGTGGGTAGTATGTCCATCTTCTTACATTTTTCCCTCCTTTAATGATGGTCGTCGTCAACCATCCAGAAACTTGGAAGACACCAATACACTTCACCACACCCAACATGATGAAAAGTCTTCTTTCTTTTCTTCTCCAAAGTAACAGAACCCTTCCTACTTGATTAGGACACCTTTTTAGCTTAGACCCTCGAATCAACACAACATAGCAATCCATCCGTTAAAGGTAGTCATTCTCATCAAGGGCACTGTCCATTGCCCCTTTCCCCATCATTCCTCATTAGGACAGGGGCACAGTCCTTTCTCCTTAGTCCTGTCCACAAGATATGCACAAAGTCCCCAGGGGCAAAGTCCATCTTGGATTTGGCTCAGTGCCTAAAAAATGGCTTAGGCTGGGGTCACACATAAGCCCTTGGTCCGTTTTTGGCTTCATTTTTGGTCATTTTTTTTTTCTAAGTCCAAAAACTGACAGAAAAACGGATTGGATGTAATAAACACCCTGTCCGTTTTTTTCTGGACCTCAAAACATTGCTCTGTCCGTTTTTGAGCCAAAAAAGTTGCTAGCAATGTTTTTGCCATCAGTTAAAAAACGCATGCGTTTTTTTAACATGGGGCCCTATGGGAAACGCATGCGTTAACGCATGGCACATATAGGCACCTGCGTTAACAATGAAAAAAAATGAAAAAATGACTAAGTCCAAAAACGTTCAGAGGTGCAGAAGGCTCATAAAGCACCCAAAAAAAAAACGGATTGGTCATGGAAATCACTTCCAAAAACGGACTTCTATGTGTGACCCCAGCCTTACAACCCTTTTGTGGCTGCAATGTCCCTCAATCCAGCAGGGGGATGCACAACAACACTAGGGAGGGGTAAAACAAGCTTCAGTCATCCGTGACTACAGTATGGGGTCCCAGATATACTTGGGTCTTAGACCTGCTGAACTATGGCCTGTCAGGGACATCAGAACTTTCATGATTATTTATCGCAACAAGCACAATGCCTCTTAGACATCTGACTCCTCTTCCTTCACTGGTCCTCTGCTGGATGCATTTAGAACCAGGTTTCCTTTCTGTCCCCGGTCTCCTATATCTAAACCACCAAGAATGTGTCCTTCACCACATACAGGATGGCTGGATTGGCCATTGCCTACAGTAGTTCTGCAGTCCTCACCTCCTTCGAGGATTCATAGAAACTCGAAGCAGTCTCCATGCTGTCATTTCTCACTCAAACCTCCAGGCCTGGGGATGTTAAGGCTCTGGGAACTGGCATTTCTATTCGGGACTGCACTGCCGCAGGCAATTCTCCAGTCATGTGGCCCATCTTCTTTAAGAAATTGGACCCTCTCTTTGGGTTGCAGATTTGGATTACAGAAGACAGGACTGGCATACACATAAACTTTATTGCCAGGTGCTTTCCTCTATCATGAAGCTGTAGCCCCATACCAGGTTGAAAAATAGCACCACTCCCCAGGTCATCTGCTTAGCATGTTATTCTCCATGACTGCCCACCTGGGTCCCCACCCACTCTTCTCTTTTCCTATTATTCTGAATCACACCCCCAAATCTACTGTGCAATGGTAATAAGAGACTCACCTTCAGGGTTCAGGGTGTCCCTTGGGATCGGAACGTCTTTTGGCATTGGGACTTC
The DNA here is from genome assembly GCA_033576535.1 of Allobates femoralis. Classification (NCBI taxonomy): domain Eukaryota; kingdom Metazoa; phylum Chordata; class Amphibia; order Anura; family Aromobatidae; genus Allobates; species Allobates femoralis. The sequence goes on along the minus strand of JARQOC010000008.1, from coordinate 97,076,919 downwards.
TACCAAGGTCGGTTGGGAACACACTAGCAACTGGGCACGCAAGGCTTCCAGCTATTTGGCTCTTTCACGACACATAAACCAAGCTGGGGTCCAAGGTTTTGTCTTTCCGCTGCACTCGGTTTCTAGTTCAGGGAGCCTGGTGACCTGCTCTGCCTAGTCACCTGACCTTCCCCCCTTCTTCCATCAGCGCCATTAACCACCATGCCTGCCTACATCCTAGTGTTCCACAGTACAGCTTCTTACCTACAGGGCCTCCTACGGCCATCTTCAACTTCTACTATGCCATCACAACTCTCGTCATGCACAGTACTGCTCTCTCCTTGACTTTCTGCAGACAAATGGTGCCATCCCTTTCACAACTCAGCTTCCTGTGTCACTGTTTCGCGATTTGCTGGGTGGGTCTCTCTTTAGCTCACCATCCCTTTTATCTAACACCTCTGCTTCTTTTTTTGCATTACACTGCACTCTGTACTGCGGGCTGGCAATTGCAGTCTTGACATTCACTTCGGTAGGCATATTATTTGGAAGGCTGGATGGATCTTTGCACTCTTTTGTGCATTTTCCACCCGCGATGGGTGGTACCTTCTTCCAGTGCTGCGTCACTAGATGCCATCTTGTAGTCTATACTTTGTGCAATCTTAGAACGCATAACAGTCACAATCTTACATGTAACTCGAGCTTTCCTGGCATCACTTTGATCTTCTGGCTGCAAGGCTCAATCCTGCCGACTATGCTATTTGTAATGTGATGCAGGGTTGTAGTCATGGGTGAGGTACTCGTCACTTGTGCCCCTAAATGTTATATGAAGTTCGGAGTCCTGTCTGGGAAGTGTGGACTTGTATTACGGGAGAATTATGCCCTTGCATGTCACATGATGCTGATGGCTTCGGCTGGCCAGGTCCAGATGTTTTATAGCTCAGTGAGGAAGACATCCAGATATTTAGAATCCGTGTATTACTGAACAAATACTTAACAACAACTATCTACAGTAGATAGTGGGTATTTAACTTTTCGTATTTTTCCTCTTCAACACAGAGCATTTTTATACACAGCCTTTTTACTTTGCTGAATTCACTTAGGCTGGGGTCACACATAAGCCCTCGGTCTGTTTTTGGCTTCATTTTTGTCATTTTTTTTTTCTAAGTCCAAAAACTGACAGAAAAACGGATTGGATGTAATAAACACCCTGTCCGTTTTTTTCTGGACCTCAAAACATTGCTCTGTCCGTTTTTGAGCCAAAAACGTTGCAAACAACGTTTTTGGCATCAGTTAAAAAACGCATGCGTTTTTTTAACATGGGGCCCTATGGGAAACGCATGCGTTAACGCATGGCACATATAGGCACTTGCGTTAACGCATATGCGTTTTTAATGAAAAAAAATGAAAAAATGACTAAGTCCAAAAACGTTCAGAGGTGCAGGAGGCTCAAAAAGCACCCAAAACAAAACGGATTGGTCATGGAAATCACTTCCAAAAAAGGACTTCTAGGTGTGACCCCAGCCTTAGTCCTGTTTCCTTCCGTAATCCAGGCCTAGTAGTCCAGTTGGTGAAAGTCATATCATCGACCCGCAGTTCCACATCCTGTCTTCCTCTCAAAAGAAACTGATTTGCCAATATTTAAAGAACTCTCACACAAGGCATTCACTTTGACTCACGTTCTCTGGGCCATCCTGGACAGTCTCCTTTTTGAGTTGTAAACACGGGGCCCTATCGCTAAACATCTTGTCTCAGGACCAGTCTCAGTCACTCACTCTGCACTTCAATCAATTCTCTTTCTCAGTACTATGGATAACACTATCTTCTCCCTTTGGTCTCCTCTCATATCAGGGACACCAGCATCATACGGCTCTGCTCACTAGTCAGACCTCTGGATCAACATGTTAGGCTATGGGTTGAACTAGATGGACTAAAGGTACCGTCACACGCCACAATCTCTCCTGGAAATCTGAAAGGCGATGTGTCGCCCCGTTGCAATTGCCGTAAAATTGCCTCACGGTTGCGGCGTGTGATTGGGCAATTTTGCGGCAATAAATCACCCATCGGCCGTTGCCTGATTCCTGGACAGTGCTCAGTAATCAGGCGCAATCGTTAAGGCGATATTTCCGTGTTGTGGCATGTGACAGGGCGATAGTGATGGAAAGAGCGTTGTCTATGATTTCTCATAGGCGTGCCTCAACGTGCTGTAGTCCATGCCCCGTCTGAGATGATTGGTGTTGGCTACTGTGTTCCCATTGGCTGTCAGTTGACACCACGCCATATTTGAAGAGCTGCCCGTTCAGCACCACATACATCTTCTGCTACACAACCGTCCGCAAACTCAGTGCAATTACGTGCGCCATTGAATAGTGCAAGCTATGTTGTCGGCGTGTATTAATTTGCACTGTGTGGAGTATAGTGCCACACATGACAACTCAGATGTTGGCCTACACATCGTAGATGGGTGCCATGGGCCACGCACTACAATCACCCTATGTGTGATTTTGTGTGACGCTTTGGCGCCTCGAAAGTGTGTTGCAGGAGCCACAATTGACGACCCGAGCCTGTATTTGGTACAAACTCCGATAGACAATGGTGTCATGTATTAGCCAGCCTTCCAGAGCAGGATGACCAATCGTAACGCTGTTGCGTTGTCGAATGAGCGTGTATGGGGCGCATGTAAACCACTGTCGCATGCCTAATTCTTTGCCGCGCTGAACATTTACGCCCACATTGTCTTTGAGCTTGCAGCATGTGAAGTGGCGATGGACTTAGGCATCATTGGTTCCACTGTAGGTGAGGCGATTTCCGGAGCGACACATCGCCTTAGCTTCAGGGCGAAATTGTGACGCCGCCATTGGCGATCTGAGGCGACCACGAAAACATGAGCACGCACGTCAGATCGCCACATCACCAGCTGAGATTGCAGCGTGTGATGGTACCTTTAAAGTCTTCCTTCAACCTTAAAAACCATGTTACTATGTTACCTAAGGTCTATCACTACTGCACACTGCCTCCTATCTGCCCTAGTGACAGGAAATTGTCACTGTTCCTTCATTTTAGCGCCTCCCACTCTGGGCTAGCCCCAAACATTAACTCTATATCCATATGGTTAAGAAAAATAATTCAACACAGCAACACTTGTCACAATTCACATCATACATCTTAAGGCTGCGTTCACACATAGCGTAGTTTGCACGTATTTATGCCGTGGTGCTTTTTATTTTTCATTCAAATGGCGCGCTTTTTTTTGGCGCTCTTTTCCCGAGCCCATTTTATAATGTAGCCTATGAGACATGTCAATTCTTTTTGTGCACGCGCTCTTGCAGTGAAAGCGTGTGCGCAAAAATACATGGTAATACGTGGCGTGTGTGAACACATTTCAGCAAAAGCCATAGCTTTTGCTGGAATGCATTTCCAGCGATGCATTTCACTGCATTTACGCAAGCAATAAAAAACAATGCGTAAATGCAGGAATACGCGCAAATTATGCTACGTGTGAATGTAGCCTTATAACACTGATGTCTTCAAGAGGGAATGTGGGCAGTATGTCCATCTTCTTACACAAACAATAGAGCCACATGTGCTGTAGATTTCCATTAATAGATGTGTATGGGGACTATTAAACCTTGCCTGAGGGAGGAAACTGGGGAAAAATACGAAATGGACAGATTAATGCCCACTGATATCAGTAAGGCGGCCGTCACACGCTGAGATATAGATGACGATATCATAAACGATCTCGGAAATTACACATCGCCCGAACGATGTGTGAGATCGTTAATCATAACGTTACATCCACAGATATCGCCAAGACGATTCTCCAATGCAAAGATTTTGCGGTCGTCTATGCGACGCATTTATCATCTGTGCACATCGTTGAACAAAACGTCACACAGAACCATCTAAACGATGTGAGGGTAAATGTGGGCGTTGTCCAAGGCAAAATTTGAGCACATAGGCGTACTACATGGTTTACAAGCCGCGCCTCTCCCTACAGTATTGGTGGTCACTACTGCATCCTCATTGGGTTAGATCTCCTTGGAAACATGTTGGCATCACCTTCACTTTAAAAGTGCTTTGATGTTGCTCGCAATGTCCATGTCTAAACTCAAAAGAAATATGAACATACAACACCAAAACTAAACGTGCATTACGTGCTTAAAAATTAGATAGCGCTATCCCCCTTGAGCGGCGTTCCAAATCAGAACACGTATGCGTTGCTGAATGGTTGACGCTGTTCCGATGTATAAAATGTCACTTTGTAGCGAGATGTGTGTGCGGCATGTTTTTTTTGATGAGGGTTTAAAAGCGCCTGTGAATTGTTTGTGGTTTTGCCTTTTGCTGGTGCATGATGTCTGATTGAAAGTTTGGGACAAAGTGCATGTATTGTCAAGCGTATGACAATGCACAAAGAAGGGTAAATGCCTCGCAATATCCATTGTTACATGTGCCCTAATGTTTGTGTCCTCCTCTCCTGTGCTTTTTCCACACGTGTGTTGGCACCACCATATATGTGCTCCAACATATGCGTGTGTGTCTGGAATTGCGTTAATTTAAAAAACATTGCCTCAAAATTCGAGTCCGGGCTGAAAAATCAGGGCCTTTTGGTTTATACGTTTTTGGCCAAAAACGCACATTAAGCTGCCTCACCAACTTCACGGTAGGCCCTGGTCGAGACAGTCCTAACTCTATCCCTATTTTTAGAAATCAGAAAAAAGTGAACACTGTCACAAGGGCCTTTGGGGAGGTATGTGGGCCCTGGTCCCACCCGTCTCTCACAGGACCCATAAGCCCGGCCCTTCAACAAAAATTACAAACATAGTGCTAACATGCACCAATAAGTTAAATCATCGGGCTCATGTCACAGACAAGCCTTCTGCCTGAAACACATAGCTCCCCAGAACGGGGCCACCTCAAAACATGAAATAAGCTTTCCCTACATCTAGGTTGGCCAAGCAAAACCACACCTGGCAAAACAAACAAAAAAAGGGACATATGTCCTTCCTCAAACCATGAGCTTCAGGACACAGTGTTGAAACTTCGGCATGGCACAGGGATGATTATGGCAGGTTGTGTTGCCAGCTTACGGCACCTGGACCATTGAAGTACTGGCAGTACTGTTCCCTCATGTCCTGTGCCTCCTGCCGGCTGCTTCCACCCCCTAACGGCTGGAGTCCTGCCATCTGTGGGGCAGCAGCACGCCAGCCCCCCAACACCACCTCCCCATTGCTGGGATCAATGCGGTCTTCATAATTAGGTGGTGTGTAGGCCTGTCGAGCTTGGCGTCTCAGGAAATTGTGGAGCACACAACACGCCATAACAACAACGTCAATTGCTTCAAGTCTCATATTTATGGCTGTGTTGAAAATCCTGAAACGGCTCGACATAATGCCAAAGGCATTCTCCACCACACGACGTGCTCGGGAAAGCCTATAATTGTAAATTCGTTGGTCTGCATTTAGGTTCCTCTGGGGATAAGGCTTCATCAAATTAGGAAGTAGTGGAAACGCCTCATCTGCAAGGAACACAAAGTTCATGTTTCCACATGTGCGATTAGTGGGTGGTAAATTTAGACGGCCATTTTTAAGTTTTTGGCCAAAAGACGAATGGTCAAAAACACCACCATCTGACACCCTCCCATTTGTGCCCACTGACACCGATATAAACTCATAATTAGCATTGACGACTGCCATCAAAACAATGCTAAAATATAATTTATAATTATAAAAAAAAGAGCCACTGTTGTGAGGTTGCGTGATCCTAATATGTTTGCCATCTATGGCACCCCCACAGTTTGGAAACTGCCACTTCTGGCTGAAGGTGTCGGCAGTGGCCAGCCATTCCTCCGGGTTTTGGGGCAACCTCATGTAAGTTGGAGCAAGAGCACGCAGTATAGCCTCACAGGTCTCTGGAATCATTTGGCTAAGGAGGGGTCTGGAGATTGCAGAAGAGTACTCCAAATCCTGCATGGTGCGTCCTGTTGCAAGAAAACGCAGTGTTGCCGCCAACCTCTCCTCCACAGGCACTGCTGGACGCATCACTGTATCCTGACGTGTGATGAGCGGGCTCACTGCTGCCAACAATACTTGAAAGGTGTCATCTGACATCCTCAGGAAGTTTTGAAAGTCACGGGGGAAGTCGGCCCGCAGTTGACGCACCAGACGAATATGAGAATGCTGATCACGCTGCTGCAGCCACTCCCTGGTCCATATGCGCCTTGGCCTCCTACTGCGTCTCTCAACCCTCTCATCTTCCACACGTGCTGCCTGCACCAGGAAAGCAGCCCCCACCACGGCACGTTGATCCGGATTCATACTGTTTATAAGCAAAACTATGTTTATTAACGCTGACTACGCACAAAGGTGCTTGCCCTACAATGTGACCATTCTCAAAGGGCCCAAAAAGGAGAAAGACATTGCCAAAATATGTACAGGGGCACAACACATGTGCTAATTATGTAATAAAACACCACAACACATACAGGATCACTTAAGGTGTGGAGGAATCCCACATGTTTGGACACGCAAAAAAGCCTTGCAACACTACATTTAATACTCCAAAAGCCCCTACACACACAGGAAGATCTCTACCCACATCTCCCTTTTTATACATCCTTCAAAACGCACAGACCATTACACATCACACAAATGTAGGAACATATGTTTAGAGAAAGCAACACTACACTGACACAATAATAACTCACATGCAGTGGTTGCTGAGATGGGTGTCACTCCAATGTCCAGACACAGACAATATGCCGGTTGTCCATTAAATTTATTGTTACCAAGGTAATGCTTCTGGCCTAGGAGTTCACTATATAACGCAAGTTCTACTCCAATAATTAAAATATTAAAAAGATAACAACCAGCAAGAAGGGGATCAACACCACAAACCCCGTCATATCTCTTTTGCCAACGCAATAGTGACCCCCATTGACAAGGTTTAACATTTGGAATATCCCAGTACATACCTTCAACAAGTCGCCAAGCAAAGACATAGCGTAGCGCACGGAAAATTAACTTATACGAGCCCCAGCCAATGACACGCCGAGACCTCCTCCAAACAGATGTGTCGCATCGACGCAATCACATACCAACACGCTGTTCCGACCCCCACACACAACGCCGAGGCTATGTTTCACGTCAGTCGGCGCAGATCCCGCAGCTCCACGGTCAGCGTAGGCGTTACGTCCCGTAGCAGGCGTGTCAAATGCGAGGCGTAAACAAATACCACCTGTGATAGTACAACAGCTGTGGAATCCATGCTGATAAATAGTGCATTGGCAACATGTGTTTTTGGCCGGCTCTTTTGGGTGTCAGTCGATACAAGTGCTAGTGAGCAGCCAGGCAGCTTCAGCCAGCTTTATCATTTGGTCACATCTGTCCTGTGTCCACATTCTGTGTGTGTTCTAGCCAAGGTATGTTGACATTGTTCCAAGCCACAGATACAGCGGGCTTTCAGGTTATTATCATGTACTCAAGGCCCAAATTTTGTATTGAGACTGCCCCAATAGCAGACATCCCTGTGACTTGATCAACATTGTTGGTCTAACCAAGTGTGTTGTTGTTTAATTGTGTTTTTTTAGGGAACATTCATCATGGCCACTGAGTTATCATGCTGTGTATGTTTCCGTTTAGACATGGTTTCAACCTTGGGCCATTTTTTAGGGTGAATTATTTGGTTTTACATTGTATTGCAGATGCCACGAACAAATCGTGATTTCATAAGGGCATTCATTGAGGCCTACCGTGAACACCCATGCCTGTGGCAATCGCGTTGTGTGGCCTTTCGAAACAAGGCCCTACGCAATGCGGCATATGAAAGGCTCCTGCAGGTGGCCCGCACCTTCATGCCAGGTCCCGAAGTTGATGTGGATTTTATTAAAAAAAAAATCCAATATTTAAAAACAGTCTTTGTGAAACAACACAAGAAGGTGGTGGAGTCACGTCGGTCGGGCATGGCAGCGGAGGATGTGTACACACCAACGCTCTGGTATTATGAGCTGCTCCTCTTCACGTTGGACCAGCAGGAGCCACGAAGAGCGCTGGACAGCGAGGACTTTGCAAACCCACAACAGCCCAATGTTGATGATGACGTTGAGGGGGAAAATGTAAGTCCACTACCTAGGGAAATACTTAACACGATTCACCCAGCATACACATTGTTGCAAACAATCCTACGCATGTTTAAAAAGGGAGAGAAGGCAACCATATACCCATTTTGCAACACATATTGCTTTACCGTTTTCCAAACAACTACAATCTGAGTAAGCAATCCATTTGCACACAAGTAGTGAGTGTTGTGTTATTGTCGCAAGCTGGAAGGGCATGTATGTAAATCTTTAATGACATCAGGCACAATGTGGGCTAAGCGGATGTCACACGCTAAGATATCTTGAACCACATGGCTTTAAGGCACAACTTTAAACATTGGTTGAATGATGTATGTGCGTGTGACGTCAAGATATGGGACCGTAAAATGTTTAAATGTCAAAATTGACATCTGAGGTACGGACCACACATCTTGCGCTTAACGCTTGTCCGATCTGCAACATCATGGTGTATGACACCACGAGGAGCGATCTTCCAGCGGCAGAGCCTATGCTTGTATACGGAAACTTTGCTACACGTGGGTTTACTAATCGATGTGCGGCGAGCAAGAACCTCATGTGTACCCTATTTACCAGCGTTAGCGCTGTTGAACATCGCTGGTGAGTCTGTCTGTGTGACATCTCCCCATCAATGTGAGCGATATGTTTTGCAATTGCACGTCCACGTGATTGGTTAAAATTATCTGTAGTGTCTGACGTGCCGCCTAATGACATACATGTAACTTTATCCTTAATGTGAAACTGTTCACCCAATGTGTACTTGCATGTTTGCTAACGTGTTTTTACTTTCAACATGTAGGATCCGCTTGAAGGTCCCTCGTCAGGGTCTGTGGTCGAGTTGGAGGATCCACCAGCATCAATGCCCATTCCAGAGGGTGCTCCGGCAGCCAGGCGACCCCCTATGACATTTTCACGGCCGCAGGTCCGGCCACGCAATCCTCCCACAGCCTCAGGGAGTGACCTTGTGGCACTGGCCGAGCAGGTGTTGACCCAGCAGGTCCGTGAGCCCAATGCCCCTTTGCCGCCGTGGTGGCTCAGCGACTAACAACCTTTACTACAGCACAAAGGGAGCATGCGGAGAGAGTGATTCTGCTGGTCATGGACCAGGCACGTTTGGAGAAGCTGACGGCAGAATCCACCTTCCCTGCTCCCGTTCCCCAGCCACCAGCAAACCCCCCCGCCTGGCAGTACATGGTTCCTCCAAATGTACCACAACCCCCAACCTCTGGCCAACCACAGCACCTGCCTATGCAAGGGCCTGGGTACCCACCTCAGCGGCCCCAAAACCCATTCAACCATGAAGGGGCTTATTTTTTCCAGCATCATTATGAGCAATAGTATTTTTTGGGGGTTTGGGTGTGTATGTTCCCCTTTTTTTGTTTGGTCACCTTTTTTTGTGATGGGCAATTGACCTTAGCCTCAGGGCCATTCTGTTTACTTTCTAGTTTTGTGAATAATTGAATTTTTCGTTATTTTGACAAATTAGTCATAATGTGCCATTAAATTGTGCTCCTTATTTAAAAATTTGAATGAACAAATTATTGAAATTGAAATAGAAGTTAAGATCACACACCATAATTATGTTGTCCCAGATTTTTGAATTGGGTTTGGCATTTGCCCACAAAATGTTTCACAATTACCATCTCGAGTAGGCCATGTGCTGTAACTATCAACACGGACATATGTCTATGGTAATTATACTTAAATCTTTTTTAAAGGCAGCATGAGGCTTCTCAACTTAATTGGTGTCCGCAACAGGCCCCAGAGGTGTCCTTAACATAATTGTAGGTTCGGTTGAAATTGTACAATCGTAATTGTGACCGGAGTTTACAGCAGGTAGATCTGGAAGTGTTACGCCATCTTATCTGTGGATGTAGGACTAGCTTTTAAACAAAGAAATTCTAACAGTCTCACAAAAGGATGGGGGTTTGCTTGCTCAACAAACGGCATGCTCACATTGTGCCCCTTGTGTAGCAAAATGTGGTATGGACCCCTTCCTCTGCCTAAACCGTTGTCGCCATTGAGTTGGCCTTGATGGGGTTAACGGCACCCATACACCGACCCAAATGTTTGACATACATGTGTGCTTACATAGAGAGAATGACATCAAAGTTTAATGTAAACATTTTAATTAGAGGTCAATAAGTGCCATACCATGCACACCAAGGACAAATTGGTGTGTTAGTGTATCAACAACCAGTATTAACTTGTGATGTTCAAAATGTTGGACACTATAAGAAAAGAGGCCAACGTGGTAGGGCCAACATGCTTCAGACGGTCCAAATGTTGGACACTATAAGAAAAGAGCCCAACGTGGTAGGGCCAACATGCTTCCGACGGTCCAAATGTTGGACACTATAAGAAAAGAGCCCAACGTGGTAGGGCCAACATGCTTCCGACGGTCCAAATGTTGGACACTATAAGAAAAGAGCCCAACGTGGTAGGGCCAACATGCTTCCGACGGTCCAAATGTTGGACACTATAAGAAAAGAGCCCAACGTGGTAGGGCCAACATGCTTCCGACGGTCCAAATGTTGGACACTATAAGAAAAGAGCCCAACGTGGTAGGGCCAACATGCTTCAGACGGTCCAAATGTTGGACACTATAAGAAAAGAGCCCAACGTGGTAGGGCCAACATGCTTCCGACGGTCCAAATGTTGGACACTATAAGAAAAGAGCCCAACGGGGGCTTAAACAAAACAAACAAACAATGCCAAAATGGCATAAAAATGAAGAATACGTCCAACATGGACAACAGTCTTTGAGGTCCTAAATTACCCGGCCAGTGTCTCTTTGTCACCAGGTTAAGGTAGGCCACCATGCCCTTGCTGTAGGGCAGCCAGCATGTCCCGCAAGCGTAGGATGTGTCCAATATGTGTGCGGATAGACGACTGGAGCTGGATGGCAAACTGTAAGTGGGCCTTGATGATGTCATCCAAAGTGGGTACACCTGTATTGGGAAGATGACCACAGTTAGCAAACAACAGTTTGTGTGGATATTTCAAACTCTTTGCTCCAAAGAGGCTCCTTACCCTGTTGTTCGACATCCTGTGAACTTTCCAGGTTTGATGGGGACGCACTCAGGCTCCAGCCCACAGCTCCAGCACGTTCGCCATCTGCACCAAACATTAAGTGTACCAATTAATGGACATTCTGTGACTACCAGGAGGGCAGATAGAGCAACATTACACATACAGATATCTCATATTTTTTTTCAAAAGCATGTGTTTTTTCTGCCAAATAATGGGCACATTCCTCAATTTTTTAAAAGTGACAAAAATGAGGAAGGTAGCCATAATCGAACTTCAAACACACATTCCCAAAGATTATCTGCAACATTATCTGTGTGTGTGATGTGCCCCATAAACCACACACTCACTACAGTATGCATGGTCTATTAAACACAAATATGAATTTACCTCCATAGTCGGCCAAGTTTGGAACCTCTTCATCCGCCACCATCTCCTCCTCACCAGGCCCTGTTGGTGATGGCATGGGGTAGGGCTCGGCCGCCCAGGTATCGTCCTCCTCTTCTCCTTTTGGGGAGGCAACAGTGTTGGGGTCTGCCTGCGACATCTCCTCCTCACCAGGCCCTGTTGGTGATGGCATGGTGTAGGGCTCGGCCGCCCATTTAGCCTCCACATCTGCCGTGTCTGGTGACATTGCGAAGCCAGGGCTAGGCAGGGAGCTGGACACTGTCGCAGGTGGCTGAACAGGGTGGCTCGGGCTCTGGGGCCACAGGACATGGCCTGGTTGCAAGAAGGGCCCTGGGCTGGAGGGGGCCCAATCATCCACATCAGCCTGTTGTCCAGCATCCTCACCCTCCTGTGGGCATGGTGGTGAGGGCATGTCATCATCCTCGTCCATCCATGGCTGGGAAGAGTTGGTAGATGACTGCTCTGGTGCAGACTGGCCGGACCCCTCTTCGCTGTGCTCCTGGACCGCAGCAGCTGGCAGGTCGGGATCATTGTGCCCACTTGGACTTGGGGGGGATGATGCAGCTGCCGCCGGAAGTGGCGGTGTCTCCAGTGGCCCTGCACCAGGCGGCACATGCTGCCCCTCTTCCGAAGAAGAATCCTCAGTACCTGTATTGGGATGCACAATGGTGAAGCTTTTATGAGAAAGTTGTTACAAATAATTGGTGCCTCTATGTTGAAATTGATGTGAACTTGTGTTTTGGGATTGTGAGTTTGGGCCACAGCGCCAAAGTGTAGGGGCTCCCTTTACATTTGGGGTCACTCACACTTGGAGATGTCTAAACACCGTTTTGCTGAGCCATATGCGAGCCTCTGCATGCAGCAGCCAGACCTAGGCTTGGTAATGAGAGACACGGTGCCTGCCGATGCATGCAGACCGCCATGCACTCCCATTGGTCAGCATTCGAGTTTGCCTTCCTGGTGTGTAGGGGAGTATGTTATCTTTGGCCATGGGTACGTATGCACACAGATCAGTCATTTAATGCGATAGGGCTGACGTGTTGACCACGTCCCGTGGTCTTCCTCAAAATATCGCTGTCTAGTCTTTTAACAATATGGATATATTGCTCCTATGGAACTCACAGGCCCTGTATTGACTAGTTGGTGCTTTTGTTGTTCTCTGATGGTGTTGGTTGTCTTTACAGATGTCACTAGCAGATATAAGGGGGCTATCTTATTCGGATATGTGGCCCAAGGAATGTACCTTCCCAGGTCTGGCCCTGTGAGTAGGATTAGTTCCTCCTGCACCGGGGTGTACAACAGCGTTCACCGCCTTGGCTGTGACTCACAGGCAAGGCGCTGAACGTGCTGTTGGACCCGGAGCAGGAGGGACTGATCCTACTCACAGGGCCAGACCTGGGAAGGTACATTCCTTGGGCCACATATCCGAATAAGATAGCCCCCTTATATCTGCTAGTGACATCTGTAAAGACAACCAACACCATCAGAGAACAACAAAAGCACCAACTAGTCAATACAGGGCCTGTGAGTTCCATAGGAGCAATATATCCATATTGTTAAAAGACTAGACAGCGATATTTTGAGGAAGACCACGGGACGTGGTCAACACGTCAGCCCTATCGCCTCAAATGTCTGTATGCAACGGAAATAATTACACAACTTCACAAGGAGAAATCTTCGAGTGTCCAGTGTTCCTTGAAAGACGTTGTTCATATCGGGACCCAAGGGCCCCCTACACTAGCACCTCTACCACGTCCAAAAGGTGTGCACGCCAATCACTATTGTCACAGATCAGTCATGGCGGCCAATGGGAGCACAGATGTGTCCCCAAGCATGTGCTGACACTATGAGCAGCATTGATCTGGATTATGTTACACGTGTGCATGCACAGGCTTGCATATGGGTCTGCATAACGCTGTTGAGCCATATGCACCTGTGAAGGCGTTGTGAGCCACATGTGCAGACGCAGGTCGGGGACTACACTATCTTAATATGTTTTTGGACGGTGCTGTCTAGTGTGCTACATGTACATGTGTGTTGTGTGGTCCAACAGTTACTCACCGCGCAGCCTGGCAATCCTCGCACGAATGTCCAGAATGCGTCCTGGGCACTTGAACTTCAGATCCGCTATTTTGTGCTGGATCTGCTTCGGAGTGCGGGACACACACAGCTGGCGGAGCAGGGCATTCTGGATTTTCCGCACAGTGCTGCGGTTACGCAGCCTGGGGTGCCGGTGGTGATGGCGGCCCCAGTAATCCAATCGATCACAATGATCGATTAGGATCATGAGCTCCGCCATCCCCCACGTGGCAGCGCGCCCTGTTGCGGCCATGCCTGTGCTGCAATGTGCACGGGCGGAGCTAGTACCTAGCAGGCGGAATGAAAGCGAAACCTAACTCATTACGTGACTACGGGCGCTAGCGTGGGCCAAAAACAGACAAACGCGCTGGACGCGCGGTGACCCGGCATGGAACACTTCTACGCGACCTACGGGCCAACAACCCGTGGGCGTGCCGTAACTAAACCGTTGTTTACGGCGTAACGCCAAAGCGTTGAGAGTAGGAGCAGACTGGATTGGGGCCAGAACAAGAATATGAATGAGTGTTTCGAGTTAAGCAGCCTTTGGATTGTGGCCGTAACTTCAATCCAAAAATGCATGTTCAGCTAAACGCCGAATGTGTGTATTGGTGCTGAAGTGACAGCTCCACATATAATGGCGCCATGTCAAGCGGGAACCAATCATCACGCTGGAGCTTTAACCAATAATAGCAGACGATGGCCCAGCCAATCGGAACGCATGAGGGTTCAGGAATCAGAAATGAGGAGGCGTGACACAGGTGAATACCCGGCACGCCTACGTGTTTGATTTCGCCATCGGTGAAATCACACGTTTCGTGCGATGTCGTGAATTTACACGTGTCGATTGTGCGTATTTAATTGGCCGAGATCGTCAGATCTGAGAACCGGACCTCAGATCACGATTTAGCGATTTGATCAGATCTCGCTCGTCGTATCTCGCCGTCACACGCGCAGACATCGCTTACGCGATGTTTAATCTGCCGCGTTCAAGCGATATCTTGCACGATATCGTGACGTGTGACGGCCGCCTTAGGCTTGTGTGTTATAGAGTAATGGTGTATTAACCATATGTGCTCATGACAAAAATATTCTGTGTATCCTGTTAGTTTAATTTATACATTGTAGCAGCATGTGGCTCCATTACACATTTATACCACACAAGCAAATGGAGAATTTCTACATAAATTAAGCTGCTTTCACATCTACATTTTTTCAAATCTGCAGGAATTCTGTCTTTTTTTAATAAAATAGATGTGGCACACTTGCGGCACACTTGCTGCAAGGTTGTCTTTGGGCTAATGTATTGTAAATGAGGGTCCAAACATGTGCGGACACTTAAGTTTTGATCGCTGTCCGGCACTTCTGGCTTGTCTTAAAACTGCAGTTAGCGGTAGTATTCATCCAGTGCCGGAAGTGCCGGATCTTGATCAAAACGTAAGTGTCCACTTATGTCCGGACCTCCATTAAAAATACATTAGCCCCAAGCGGGCTTTATGGCGGGGAAGGAGGCTCGTGATAACACTACTAAAGCCATAAACCTCATCCACCGGGCAATTTCGGGCTCAGTCTCCTCTGTGCTGTTATCCACTGATGCCGAGAAGGCGTTTGACCGGGTCAACTGGGTCTTCATGGGGAGACTCTTCGCTCTTTAGGCCTGGGGGAGAACATGATGCGTTGGGTTCTAGCCCTTTATTCTGGTCCCACTGCCAGAGTTCGGGCGAATGGTGTGCTCTCAGATTCCATTACTATTCACAACGGCATGCGCCAGGGTTGCCCACTTTCACCACTAATTTTTATTCTCACCTTAGAACCCTTCCTGAGGCATATAAGAGCAAATTCTGATATTACCGGCATTGTGGTTGGACATAAGTCTCATAAGGTTGCCGCTTATGCTGACGATCTACTTGATGAGGGAATTCCAAACCTTTGCTACCCTGTCTAATTTTAAAATTAATTTCAGCAAATCTGACGCGCTAAATATCAATTTGCCGCCCCGCTCCCTCAATCCACTCCGTTCCTCTTTTAATTTTAAATGGGCACATCATTTTATTTCCTACTTGGGAATCAAGCTGTCCAAGAACCTGAAAGACTTATATCGGATTAATTTCCCCCCGCTCTTACAAAAGGTGGAAGCTGACTGTGTGGGGTGGGCCAGGTTCTCCTTTTCCTGGTTTGGCAGGTGCCAGATTGTGAAGATGAACATTCTCCCTAGAATCCTATATCTGCTGCAAACCCTCCCGATTAAAATTCCCCAAGAATTCTTCCGCCAGATTTCCTCTATTCAGCGTAGGTTCATCTGGGATGGCAGATCCGTCAGGGTGGGTAAAGCTATTCTCACCAGACCAAAGGTGAAGGGGGGAGTGGGCCTCCCAGACATTAAACGTTACCATGCAGCGGCACATCTGTCCAGAATTCTTGATTGGTGCAGGAACGGCAGGCATAAAACCTGGGTGCAAATAGAACAAAGCTTCAGCCCGATTCCACTGGACAGATTGCCCTGGGTGATGGCGTCGGCCCCTTCCATTCTTCGGAATCATCCTACCATTGGGTCAACAATCCGGGTCTGTAACTCTCTACCTTTGAGGTCGTTCATTCTCCCTCCCTGCTCACCGCTCACGCCCATTATAAGCCATCCCGATTTCTCAGCAGCAAGCTCTGATAAAACCTTTGCTCTATGGATAGAGGCCGGGAGGGACAGGGCGGGGGCGATGGGTGGTGGCGAGGAGTGGCCGTCTCTGAGCGAGCTGTCGTCCTGGGAGGAACCAGCTGCGTTAGGGTGGTGGAGATGTTTCCAGCTATGACATTACCTGCAATCATTGCCTCCTCGGTCTTGTTACAAACGTCCTAGGACGCAATTTGAAGCATTGTGTCTGAGCCAAGGCCCACTCAGACATGCACTGTCTCTCCTATATGCCCTGTTGGGCTCTCTGCACGACCTGGGATCGCCAAGCTTCATCTCGCATTGGGAACGGGAGCTAAATATCACTTTTTCAGAGGATCAAATCACGAGGATGTTTCGCCTCGCTCATAGCACCTCTATCAGTTCTAAATATCAGGAGGCCAATTATAAGCTATTGTCACGATGGTACAGAACACCGGTCAAACTCAATACAATGTACCCAGCACACAGCACGGATTTGGTGAGGTGTGGGAGGTGTAGGGGTACCCTTTCGCATATCTTCTGGGACTGTGAGGCTATTCGACCCTTCTGGCTAGAGGTGGAGAACATCATTCGGCGGGTTTCTTCTATCCAAATACCTCTCACACCGGCTTTGATTCTCCTACACCATTGCGAGGTCCCCACCATCACGTATAAAAATTCCCTTCTTAAATTCCTCATTATGGCAGCCAGAGCCTGCATACCAGCGCTGTGGGGAAGGGTCACGACACCTTCTATTCCACAATTTCTCAGAGGGGTCAACGAATTGATGTATATGGAGGAGTTGACATCTTCCATACGGGAATCTCAAATTGATTTCGGATCCATATGGATGGCTTGGATGGATTTCCAACAATCTGAGCTTTACAGTACACTGTTGGGCAGAGATCCACTACCGGAATATGTTTAACGGAATACTGGAGGTGGACGCTGGCTGGCCTGGGGGGGGGGGCTCCCCACATCCCCTCCTTGACTTTCCACCCCTTTTCTCCCTAGTCCCCGTCATCTTCTTTATTTCTCTTCTTTCTGTTCGCAGTGAGCATGTGATCACTGCGATTCTTCTACTACTACTCCCTATCTATCTAACTTCTATATAGGTCTTCTTATTAGCTGATTCGCTTTCCTTTTCTCTATACGAGTTCATTTTAATTATTTTCGATGCTTTGATTGCATACCATCGCTGTTCATTTTCCTTATGATTTATATTTTTTCCTTTCTGGTGTTAAGGGAAAAAAAAAAAATCATTTTGGCTTGCCAGGATTTACTGGCTCGCCACTGCTATAAGTAGGATCATAGGTTGTTTCAGTATATGGTTTCAAATGTACATTTCCTTGAACGAATCTCCATTGGATGTCCATGTGGAATATATAATCAATATACGATTCTACAGTTGTTTATATTTTGTTGGAGATAAATTTGTAATATTCTAAATAAAGAATTATAAAAAAAAAATACATTAGCCCAAACACAACCTTACAGCAAGTGTGCTGCATCTGTGTTTGTTTCTTTTTTAAAAAAAAGCAGGATTCCGCCAAATTTGAAAAGCAATTATACATTAAAGGTATTACTTTTAACATCTTGTGATTCCTTGGATTTCCTGGAACCAACGCACAGACGGCAGCGCACGAATTACCACCTTTCATTTAATGCTTTAAATTTGAAAAGCGGCAGATCAGGTAAATCTGAAGTTCAAAAGTTCAAGTTTGCCTGATCTGCTGGAATTGTTACAACCATAGATTTGAAAGTAGCCTTAGGCTAGGGTCACACATAGCAATCCGTTTTTGGGAGTGTTTTCCATGACCAATCCGTTGTTTTTTTTGGTTGCTTTTTGAGCCTCCTGTGCCCCTAAACGTTTTTGGGCTTAGATGTTTTTTGCAAAAAAATGCTAGAAAAAACGGATCCGTGTTTTTTTAAGGCACCAAAAAAACGGATCCGTTTTTCCATAGGGCCCCATGTTAAAAAAACGGATCTGTTTTTAAACAGCACCTAAAAACGTTCCTAACAATGTTTTTGACTAAAAAACACTCCTAGCAATGTTTTTGGGTGCAGTAAAAAACGGATAGGGTGTTTATTTGACCACCATCTCCTACTCTCTATGTTGCACTCCATTGGTATAAAGGACACTGCTCTCTCCTGGCTCTCTTCCTATCTTTATGACTGCTCATTCAGTGTATCATTTGCTGGCTCTACTTCTCCCCCTCTTTCTCTCACTATTGGGGTCCCTCAGGGTTCAGTCCTTGGACCTCTTCTCTCTCTACACAGCCCCGATTGGACACACCATCAGCAGATTTGGCTTCCAGTACCATCTGTGTGCTGACGACACACAATTATACACTTCAGCTCCTAACCTTACCCCTGCGGTGTTAAAGAACACCAATGACTGTCTAGCTGCTGTTTCCAACATCATGTCGGCTCTCTATTTAAAACTCAACCTCTCCAAAACTGAACTTCTTCTGCTCCCGCTCTCCACTAACCTCCCTAAATCTGACATCTCTCTCTCAGTGTGCGGTACCACGATAACTCCTAGGCAGCAGGCTCGCTGTCTGGGTGTCACGTTTGACACTGATCTATCCTTCACTTCCTATATACAATCTCTCACCCGTTCTTGTTGTTTACACCTGAAGAACATCTCTAGAGTCCGCCCCTTTCTCACCATGGAAACAACTAAAACCCTCACCGTGGCCCTAATCCACTCCCGCCTTAATTATTGCAATTCTCTGTTAATTGGCCTCCCTATCTCTAAATCGTTACTCAGATGCCTCCGCTCTGTGCCAGTCATTGCATTGACTGCCTATACACTGCAGGATAAAGTTCAAATTGCTTGTTCTCACCCACAAAGCTCTTCACAATGCAGCGTCCCCCCCCCCCCTACATCTCCTCCCTTATCTCTGTCTATCACCCCACCCCTTCTCTACGTTCTACAAATGACCTTCGACTAACATCTGCACTAATCCGATCCTCCCACTCCCACCTCCAAGACTTCTCACGAGCCGCACCAATTCTCTGGAATGCTTTACCCCAAGAAATCAGGACCATCCACAACTTGCATGACTTCAGACGCTGACTAAAAACACATCTTTTCAAGGCGGCCTATCATGCTCCCTAACAAAATTCCTTTGTACTGTACATAGCCCATTCACTATCTCTGTCGACATAACTCTTCTTCAAATTCCACCAAACCCAAAAGGTCTACACAGATTGTCTGGTGACCATTCATGTAACTTTAGTTCTATCCCCCATTTCCTCAAGATGCCTGGACCATTAGTGTGATAAGCCCCTGTACTTTGTATAACCCCTATCTCGTTGTAGATTGTAAGCTCTTGAGCAGGGTCACCCTTATTTTTTGTTTTATCTATTGTATTTTTTACATTGATTTTATGCTTATTGTATTCTTTCCAATTATTGTACTGTTTTCTTTCTCTACTAGAATTACTGTATTGTGTATTCTCTTACTGCATTATACTGTGTATTTTCATCTATCACCCACTGTATTGTAAAGCGCTGCGGAATATGTTGGCGCTATATAAATAAAGATTTTATTTTATTTATTATTTATTACATATACCGTAATCTGTTTTTCCATCAGTTTTTGGACTTAGAAAAAAAAAATCCAAAACTGATGCCAAAAACGGACCAAGGGTTTATGTGTGACCCTAGCCTCACCGAAGCAGGAACAAGTACAGCTGACTAAATTAGAATATCAACAAAAAGTTAATTCATTTCAGTAATTCAATACGTAAAGTGAAACATATGATATAGAGTCCTTACAAATAGAATGACCTTTTTAAAGTGTTTATTTCTGTTAATGTTGATGATTATGGCTTACAGCCAATGAAAACCCAAAATTCATTATCTCAAAAAATTAGATTATTATATTAGACCAACATGTTAGGTTATGGGTTGAACTAGATGTACTTAAAGTCTACTTTCAACCTTAAAAACTATGAAACTGAATATGACTTAAATAATAAATGTTGGTCTACTGAAAAGTATACACAGTAAATGCACTCGATACTTGGTCGGGGCTCCTTTTGCCTAAATTACTGCATTAATGTGGCATTGTATGGAGGCGATCAGCCTGTGACAATGCTGAGGTGTTATGGAAGCCCAGGTTGCTTTGGTAGCAGCCTTGAGCTTGTCTGCATTGTTGGGTCTGGTGTCTCTCATCTTCCTCTTGACAATACCCTATAGGTCAGGTGAGTTTGCTGGCCAATCAAGCAGTGATACTGTGGTTATTAAATTGGTTATTATATTGGTACTTTTGGCAAATTAAATGAAATTTCCATCTCCAAAAAGCTTGTTGGTAGAGGGAAGCTTGAAGTACTCTAAAATTTCCTGATAGACAGTGTGGTGCCCCTGCGGTTCGGTCACCACAGTGGTACTGCACCTATCCAATAGGTGTGGTGTCATGGTGTCAGGTAAGTGGAGAAACTTTGTTGAGATACACCAAAACACACCAAACACCAATCCTGGCCAGGGAGATTTTGGGCGGAAGAGGTTTGCTGATAGAGCAGACCCCATCTGCTGGATGGAGGGAGGAGTAGGTCTCTGGGGCAGGAAGAGCTAGTGAGTTAGTCACAGGGAGAAGGAGAACATCATGGCATGAGAAGAGTGAGTTCTAGGGAACCCAGGCAGCTGGGGAGAGAATGGGACCCATCCAGAAAGGTCAGCTGCTGATCTCCAGGCCTGTGGACCCGAATCTACAGCTGGCTGGACAGCCCGGAAGAGGAACGAGCTGCACAGGAGTGTCAGCCCCAAATCGGTTTCGATCTGCAAGACCAACTGAGAAACTGGAGGCCACTGAAGTTCACGTGCAGTGCCACCACCATGGACTCTTCCAAGCGAAGGGACTACAGAGGGTCAAGGGGACTTGCAAGGCAGTCGCCTGCTTTGGAACTTGTAGCATGAGGACACTGGGAAGGAAAGAGTAGAAAACTCAGGGAAAACAGGGCAGCAAGGAAACACTTTATACTTCGTGTCTCAGCAGAGTGGACTCGAACTACTTGTGACCTGGCCAGGCTACAATCTTGGAGAGTGAAGTGCCCCAGCTGGGTTGTCTATGGACTTAAACTGCAAGTAAAGGTAACTGGTAAGAACTGCAACCACTCCTCCCTGTACCCTCTTGCACCAACAACTACAACAACCATCATCCACTATTTCACCTTAACTACACTCCAGGGACCCACTCCATTTGAGGGGAGTGCTCCATCAAGCTGCCGCAACACCTATGTCCAGAGAACCACTGCAAGCAGCGCTGGTCCAAATTGGTCAGACACCGCAGATGGCAGCACAACTAACAATTCACCCTTTAAAACACCCTTTTAGCATGCTCAGTCAGGGCCACGATCTCCGGGACTGCTACCATGACATCCATCAGACTGACCCCAGATAGTCAAGTACCCTCGCCCTTGCAGCTGATACAACAGCAGTGCTGACTTTAGTCTTGTTAAAACATAGTGGACTAACACCAGCAGATGATATGCCTCCCCTAACCATCACTGATTGTGGAAACCTCACACTAGACCATAAGCAGCTTGGGTTGTGTCCTTCTCACTCTTCCTCCAGACTCTGGGACCTTGATTTCCAAATGAAAGGCAAAATTTACTTTCATCTGAAAACAAACACCTTGGACCACTAAGCAACAGTTCAGTTCTTTTACTCCTTGGTCCAGGTAAGACGCTTCTTCTATTGTTCATGTGTGGCTTGACACAAGGAATGTGACAGTTGTAGCCCATGTTCTGGATACATCTGTCTGTGGTGACTCTTGAAGCACTGACTCCAGCAATAGTCCACTCCTTGTGAATCTCCCCCAAATTTTTGATTGGTATTTTCTTAATCTTTTCAAGGCTGCAGTTATCTCAATTGCTTGCACACATTTTTCCTTCCACTCAACCTCCCATTAATATGCTTGGATACAGCATTCTGTGAACAGTGAGCTTCTTTAGCAATTACCTATTGTGGCTTACCCTCCTTGTGGAGTGTGTCAATGACTGCCTTCTGAATTAACAATAGGTTCAAGATCAGACCACTGCATGGTGCTCTAGGGGAAAATACAGTATAGTCAGATACTGAGAGAAAACCCTGACACACACTAATAAAATGAGTAGAGTCCAACAACAAAAGTTTTGTGTCTTTGTGATTTTTATTCTTTCAAAAACGTTTTTTTTTTTGTTTAAATATATCTTTATTGATATTTTTTGGTATACAAAGAATACTGAAATATACAATGAAACACAAAATAATGAGTGTCTAGGAGAAAATATTATAAGTAAAATGAGTAGGCCACAGGATCTGACCCACATAAACAGGTAGTTACCACTGCAGGCAAATTTCTCCTACGCACTTGGATAGGGGTCCTCTCTAGTGTCTGAAAGCAAAAGAGGGGTCCCTTCTCAAGACAAAAAATCAAAATATAAAGAAAACTTATTTACAAAGTTGTGAACATAAGTTTAAGACCAAAGTCAGTCCAACAGGGAAAAAGAGGAGGGGGAAATGCCGGGGAGATCGTGAATTTAGACAGGAGGGAAGTGGTTTCAAAGAGGGGAAGGGGGGTGATAAAGGGGGGGGGAAGGGAAGAAATAAAAGAGAAAGTCAAAAGAGAAAAAAAAAAAAAATAACCTAGAAAAAGAGACAGGGATGCTCGGAACGTTATCGATCACTGAACAAAGAACAGCAATAAATAGAGAGTAGCACAGGCGCCCAACCACTCAGGAGAAAAGGTCACTAAAGTTAGGGGCATCTCTGAACACAACCCATTCTGTCCAGGTAATTACGTAGTCTGCTTGGGTTTGAGAGAAGTCAGCCGAGATCTCCTCAAACCGTCGGAGGGTCTCCATCTCGGAGTACCACTCAAAAATAGTAGGGGGCAACTGTTCCCTCCAATGACGGGGGATCACATTGCGAGCTGCACAAAGGCAGAATCGGAGGATGTCCTTCTTCTGTCTTTTCCAAGAACCAGGAAGCAGAGAAAGCAGCGCCATCTCAGGGGAGCCCTCTACATGTCCACCCGTGACAAGGTTGTAGTTGTGGAATACTTTCACCCAGAAGTTTTTAATCAGGGGCCAATTCCACCAGATGTGAATCATTGTACCAACTTTAATACCACATCTCCAACAGAGGGGGGACGTGGAGGGGGAGAACCGATGCAGCCTGTCCGGAGTGAGATACCATCTAACGCGAATCTTGTAGCACTTTTCTAGTGCTTCACAAGACCCCGAGGTTTTTTGAGCCATCATAAAATACTTTTCCCAGTCCTGAACATCCAACGTCCTCCCTAGGTCAACCTCCCAGGCCCGCCGGTACCCATGGGATTCTGTCACAGCTGCTCTGGAAAGGATAGAATAGATGACTGAGATCCCTCTGTCGGGCGCTTGGTCTAAAGTGAATATCTTCTCAAGGGGAAACAGTGTAGAGTCTGAGTCTCGTCGGAGGGGCACAGAACGTACGAAGGATCGAAGTTGGAGATATTCCCACCATCTCAGCTTCACGGCAGGTGATGACGCCTGCAGGTCAGCAAATGAGGGAAGCTCACCATCGCAGAGTATTTGGCCCACTCGAGTATCGTCTTCCCCCCGCCATAGGAGGAGAGATTGATGAGTCATACCTGGGGGGAAAGCCGGATTATGGAAGATAGGAGTCAGGGAACTAGCCAGTGTTTTCCCAATCGAGTCTCCCCATGCCACCCACCACGCCCTCAGCAGTTCCATAGTCAAAGAAGCTAGTTGGTAGGAGGGGGTCAGGGACTCAATTGGAATCCACTGTAAATGGCGGAGCGGTACTGCGCAGCCCAATTGTTC